>JAODFW021319702.1:0-14804 GCA_027575235.2 Palythoa mutuki
AAGCAGATAGACTTGAAACTTCTAGGAGAGTCGGGATTGTAGTTAATTTTTAAGGCTTTAGTATAGTAAGTACGAAGCGCTGAAGTAAAGTTATCAAGTGTAAGGTCCATCAGATTGTCAGTGAGAGTTAATAAGTTCCAGATTCTAGTTGTCCTCACAAAATATGATTTTTGATAAGTAGTAGTCCTGCATTTTCTTTCAAAAAGTTGAGTACTTCTAGCGGAAATACGAGTTGTCCTTGTGCTGCTGCGCACAATCGGAAGAACGGAAGGATCTAAGCTGATAATATTATGAGTGGCTTTGTAAAAAAACACCAGATCTAGGAATTCGTGCCAGTAACAGATAGGAAGTAGATTCAGGGATATCAGTCTTTCTTTATATGTAACATCGGTAAAAAATGGTAGACTAAGAATAAACTTGGTGGCGCGTCTTTGTGTACTCTCGAGTTTGGAGATCAGTTCGATTGTCTGTGGAGCCCAAACCTGAGTTGCATAACCAAGATGGGAACGCACTAACCCAAGGTACAATGTTCGTCTTACGTGGATACTTCGAATATGCCTAGAATTTCTTTTGACATATCCTAATAGTTTATTGGCGCGTGCAGCTTGGTGACAAACTTGGGCATGCCAAGTCAAATCGTTGTCTACTGAGACGCCAAGATCGCGCTCTACGTCAATGGAGCTGACGGTGGTTTCGTTAATTATGTATTTTGTGCTGATAGGCTTCCGTTTCCTTGTGATTGTTTGAGTCTTGCATTTCTTCTCGTTAAAGCCAAGACCAGAGGCAGCGGACCATGAAGACAAGTTGTCCAGGTCTTTTTGTAGAGCGGCACTATCGCCTGTGGACTTGATCTCTTTGTATAATTTGGTGTCGTCAGCAAACATTAACACGTTGCTGTTACTTATAGAATCTGGAAGATTATTCACAAATAGTAAAAATAGAGCTGGACCGAGAATTGAGCCCTGTGGGACTCCTGAGGTAACGGGTAAGTCACGTGATGTTACGCCTTGTACGGTGACACGTTGTCGCCTACCGTAGAGATATGCATGGAACCATGTAAGCAGATTACCGCAAAAGCCAGCATGCCATAATTTGTCGATGAGGAGGTCGTGCCTGACCTTATCGAAAGCTTTCGACATGTCTAAATAAACACAGTCTGCTTGCCCAGATCTATCAAGAATAGCGCCTATGTTATCTAAGGACTCCAGAAGATTCGAGACACATGAGCGTCCAGTTCTAAAACCATGCTGACATGGTGAAATCAGTTCGTCTAGTCGAGCTTTAATACGGTTCAATACACAACTTCCAATCTTCGTACTACAAAATGAATCAGCTTGTTGCATAAAATATGAGCAAAAATCACACCTCCCATTGTATTTAAAACACAGATTCTTGTTGTTGTTTACATCGTTATTGCCCTTAGACTTAGAATAAACGATTTATTTGAGATTCTCTACGTTTGGTAAACATCCATAGATCAATAATGTCATCTATAAATTGCTACCATAAATTTCTAAACCTAAACATCAGAAAAGGGTTTTTTCATTTACTTATGGATTATAATCCCAGACTTCCATGCAGTGGAAATTTGATTCAAAAATATTTGCCGCTTATGCTGTCATCGGAAGAACTTTCCAAACTATTTCCGAAATGTACCTTATTCCCAGCATTTAGAAGGCCCAAGAATCTCAAAGAAATCGTTAATTCTAAGTCTGAGGGCCATAACGATGTAAACAACAACAAGAATCGGTGTTTTAAATGTCCGGGGGGGTACCCCCTATTTGGTATGATGGGGATGCTCGTCGTATTTTTTAGGGGTCATAATTGGCAATTTGGTATTTCTTAGGGGTTTTCAGAGAAAAATCAAAGTTATTTTATTGAAACGGTATTTTTTAGGGGTGCATATACTATAAGGTATTTTTTAGGGTCGAAAATTTTTACACTTTGGTATATTCTTTAGGGTATTTTTTCACATTTCCCGACGAGCATCCCTATCCCTTTTACCCCGAAGTACACCCCATCCCCAAACCGGGTTTAAATGCAATGCGAGGTGTGATTGTTGCTAAAATTTTATGCAACAAACTGATTCATTTTGTAGAGTGAAGACTGGTAGGAAGTATCAAATTAAGCAGCCTATTATATGCACTTCAAAAAACGTCATTTACTAGCTACATGTACTAGATATACTTTGCAATGTGTCGGCTCGAACACCACTGAATTCAAAGTTAGATTTCGTAATCACAAGTCATGTATGCTTACCAACAAAAAGACTTATGAAGTGGCGGTACATTTTAATTACGGTGACCATGCCGTCACAGACTTTGAATTCATTGGCATCGAGAAGATCTATCACTCTAATTCTAATCGTTCCTTGGACAACGTGCTATATTAGCTAGAGAAGCAGTTTGGAGCGCACAATGGTGCACCCTTTTCCCGCAGGGCCTTAATAAATTAAAAGACAGGAATTTAACTACAAACATAGAATTAAGTATAATTAAACGGTAGGCAAGTAATATTGTATAAGACTTTTATAAGTTTGTTTTCAAGGATATTTTTAATACTAAAACTGTTTTAGCATTATAGTTTTAACCTTTGGGTTTTTATCACCTTCTTGTTTATTTAAACCGTATTTTTAGCAATTTTTAATGCGCTCAGGGTACTTTATAAAGTGCATCTATATACTGATGAAGGTTGAACAACCGAAATATTTTATAATTTTTATTGAATAAAAAGAATTCAAGGAGTTCGCAAGTTCGTCGTTTTAATGCTTTTACTTCAAGGAAGGTCTAGGCCTAAAAGTCTCCTCTCTTATCTTTGTCCGGATACAGCACAGGAAAACACCAAGCAAATAAAACAGGGTTAAGAGTTACCAACAAAACAGGCCATATCCACACTCCCTCCTTCTCCAAGCCTTGCAGCAGCTTCAGCCAACTGAAAGAACAATCCGTAGGGTACAGCCACACAACCAATTTAAACAGAATCAGCGCGTTGGTACATTCAGTTTGCCAGAAATCGAAAAATGCATTGAAAGGTTACGAAGTCCGGCCGGATCTCTGGTTACACAAGAAATCGGAAATATGAAGAAAAACAGCGCGCGGGAACCAAAAACGAACACACCCAGTCACATCGACATGGGAGTGAATCATGCATATCAAAGAGAGCCGTTTGCCGGTCTAAATGCTAAAGAACTATAATGGACTGACTGCATTTATTTATTTATTTATTTTTAACACGGACAAATACATTATTCCAGAAAAATAATTTTCGCTTGGCCACTCAATTTTCAGCAAAAACAATTAGCTATTGCAAACGTCGCTAACACGTAAATAAATATATAATTAACTAATCAGCCAAGAAACTATAAAAAGGTTTGGCTATCTTTCAAATAATTGAGTGTAACTTTAAACGGCTCTGAAGAAGCCAAAGGGCGAAACCTCTAGGTCAATAAAGTGCTTGTTGCAAAACAGCATGGTATTTGACTCCGTGGGGCCAACTTATCCTGTACCGGCTCGTCTACTGTAGCCGATGGCGTCAAAACGTGTACTGGCGACCCGAAGGCAAAGATAAGAGAGCAGACTTTTTAGGCCTAGACCCCCCTCGCGTGAAACTGTTCAAATTATATTTATGCAGTCAATCCAGGTAACATTGTCAAGAGAATAGAGATATATCTGTCACGTGACCAAATATAGAAATAACATGTCATGCGCTTCTAAAATTCAATTTTTTCCATAAAAGTTTAATATTCTCAATATAGGAAGATATTTTACTTGAATATAACAATATCTGGAGGTGCTGTGTTCTGTATCGTGTGGTCACGTGTTTGATATATGTGTATAATCTCTGGACAACGTTACTTGGATTGATTATATATATATAAACTTTTAACAGGAAAAGGGTCTCCTCATGTAACCAAGATGAAAAATCTTCTTTAGGTATTAATTTAGGTGAACAAAATTATATTATTATTACTATTTCTATTTTTTGGCATCCGCGTAATTTCCATTAATTGAAAATAGTCACCACCTTTTTTTACGGTGGCCCACAGGGGCAAAACACAACTCAATTTCCTTTCTGAAACACAACAATGTTTTGCAGAACACAACAATCTTTCGCAGCACACAACAATCTTTTTAAGAACACGACAATCGTTTTCAGAACACTACAATCTTTCGCAGCACACTCCACGACAATCTTTTTGAGAATACGACAATCGTTTTCAGAACACAACAATCTTTTGCAGCATACAACAATCTTTTTGAGAACACGAGAATCGTTTTCAGAACACTACAATCTTTTCCAGAACACAACAACCTATTTCAGAACACAACAATTTTTTTCAGAACACAACACAATTTTAACTAGAACACAACAAAATTTCAAAGTACTGGTACTAGCCCTGACGCTGAAAGCGATAGGAAGCTGGGACTACTACTGGTCGCCTTGCCGCTTGCCGCTTGTATGACCTGTCCGCCATGTTTTGCCACAGTTGCGGTGGGTGGAGAAGTCAAAGAACGTTCTTAGCCGACCCAAACTTTAATAATTAGACATTTGAAGTTTTTTTAAAAACATGAAACTTCCTGTGCTGTACTCTCACGGAAGCACGTAATCGGTAGCACGTAATACAAACCGCATTTCGTAACAGAATGTAATCTCTCCCAGTATGTTACTTATTCCTTTATATTATTATTTCATTGCTATTTTAGGATAACTAACAAATTATTCTTATATATAGGCTGAAATATTTTGTACAACTTTGTATCTTACGAGGGTAGCACAGGCTTGATAAAGGTTGTATACCGAAACCGGTCGCCGCCAATAAAGTGCAATTTTAACTCAAACATTGCCGCCGCACACAGTCTATTTATTTATTTTACTGATTTCTGAAAGTTCGGTCATATAAAGCACGTCATTTCTTCAAAGCTTCATCCAGTACTAGCTGTCTGGGCTGTGGCATATTTGTTGACTTTTAAGGCAAAGGACTTGCCCCTCACGGGCTTGAAAACACCGCTCGATGCAGAACCAATCCTAATTGTAATAGTTACAAATTCGTCCATCTTCTTGGACTTGGATTTGAACGAGGTTTGCCTTTCTTTCGACTTTCGGCTTAGAAAGTTTTTAAAAGTAGACACTTGACTAGTTGAAGATGACGATAAACTAACCCCGCACTTCGGGCAAAACTTATGACTTTGATTTCTTCACCCACCACAACTGTGGCAATACATAGTGGACAAGTCATACAGGCGGCAAGGCGACCAGTCCCAGCTTCCTATCGCTTTCAGTGTCAGGGCTAGTTACCAGTACTTTGAAATTTTGTTGTGTTTCACGAAACTTTGTTGTGTTCTAGTTTGCCGTTATGAACCAGAAAATTGTTGTGTTTCTGAAAAAAATTGTTGTGTTCTGAAATAGGTTGTTGTGTTGTGGAAAAGATTGTAGTGTTCTGAAAACGATTGTCGTGTTCTCAAAAAGATTGTTGTGTGCTGCGAAAGATTGCTGTGTTCTGAAAACGATTGTCGTGTTCTCAAAAAGATTGTTGTGTGCTGCGAAAGATTGTAGTGTTCTGAAAACGATTGTCGTGTTCTCAAAAAGATTGTTGTGTGCTGCAAAAGACTGTTGTGTTCTGCAAAACACTGTTGTGTTTCAGAAAGGAAATTGAGTTGTGTTTTGCCCCTGTGGGCCACCGTAGGGTTGTGATACTACAGTACAGGGAAAACCCATTAACTAAACATCAATTTAAAACTGGCGTCGATTTTCCATATTTCAAACATATTTCAGCTAACATGAAGCAGTTAAAACCATTGCTGAATGTTCCTATAATACTTACCTTGCTTTCTGAACGTTTTCAACGAATTTCCTAAACTTGCAATAACTTGTTCGAAATCGAAGCAGCAATAATTGTTACCTGTACGTTGCCTGGATGAAGAACGCTAAAACTTAAAAAACAACGAGGCAAAGAAGTTATTTTAATTGGACCGTCAACATTATTTCTGTGTTATCATTGGATGAAATCTTGTAAAAATTCGGGATCCTATATCAACCCACAGTGCTTTGCAAAAACTCATCTCCAGTCCTTTGAGTGTTTTGCATACGCACGGTAGTTTCTCCTTGGAGAAGGATTCGACATTCACTGTGAAATAAGGGAGTCACAGTTGATCAAAGTTTTACAAGATTTATTTTTTTCCTACGGAGCCCCCTAAGGGACACACACTTCTTTTTCCTGACACACTTTTTTTTTCGTGGCACACTTTTTTTTCGTGACACACTTTTTTTTCGTCGCACACTTTTTTTTTCGTGACACACTATTTTTTTCTGACACACTTTTTTTACAAACTAATTTTTCCTGTCACACTTTTTTGTGTGACACACTTTTTTTTCCTAAATCCTGACACTCTTTTTTTTTCGTGACATACTTTTTTTTTCCTGATATACTTTTTTTCCTGACACACTTTTCAGTTTTGTAACACACTTTTTTCTCACAGTTGATCACGGGCTCTCATTTCTACGGAAGCCGAGAAGGGCCAATCCCAATTTATATTTTAGGGTAAAACAGTAAAAAAATTTTGAAAATCCAATTTTTATTTTTCAATAATCTGAAAGAATAACCCAAATTGAAACAAAAGATGTAAATCTCAAAAACTTTTTCAAAAATCCCAAAACCGTTTTTTAGTAATTAATTTTTTCTTCTGAAGTCAGTGCAGAAATATTTGTTAAAACAAATCCTGAAAAGTTTTTAAAATCCGAACATGTTTTTAAAATCCTGAAAAGCTTTACCAAATCTCGAAAAGTTTTTGAAAATCCCGAAATGTTTTTCAAACTCCCGACAACTTTTCCAATTAATCGCGAAAAGTTTTACAAAATCCTGAAAAGTTTTACAAAATCCCGAAAAGTTTTTCAAATCCCGAAAAAATCCCGAAAATTTTTCCTGAAAATGTTTTTATTGTGAACTTGTACTCGTCTCTTTAGGTCTTTTCGTTTAGAAACTCGTAGACATGCCATGGTTGATTCAGATCTAAATCATCTGCGAAAGTAGCGGGTTATTGCCTCTCGCTCTGTTGCAAAAATGGGTAGTAGTTTTGTTCGTCGAGTACCACACTGAGCACAAAGTATGTCCCCATCGCAAAATTCCCTCTATGGCAGAACATATCAAGGGTAAAAACAGATAGTAACAAAACTCATATGCCGACCATTTTACTCCCAAACGCTAAGTGCAAAGCCGCAGCTGGTCATGTACGCTAGCTCACAATGAAAAACATTTTCAGAGTCAGTGAAAAATTTTTCGGGATTTGTAAAACTTTTCGGGACTTGAAAAAGCTTTCCAGATTTTGCAAAACTTTTCGAAATTTGAAAAAATTTTCGGGATTTTGTAAAACTTTTTAGGATTTTGAAAAGCTTTTCGGGATCTTAAAAAACTTTTCGGAATTATGTAAAAATTTTCAGGATTTTAAAAACTTTTTCGGCGTTTGAAAAACTCTTCAGGATTTCCAAAAGCAAATATTGGGATTTGAAAGAAAAAGTCAGAATCGAAAACGTTTTCCAGATTCGAATAAAATATTGGCGAAATATTTAATAAAATCATTTGGATTTTAAACTTTTTTCGAGATTCTAAAATTAATTCTGGCCTGGCCCCTCTCGGCTTCCGTAAATTACACTTCAGCGACAGGGAATTTTATTTAGCGAATTTTGAAACTTCACCAGCGACAGCGATTGTAAATCTAGCAACAACGATTGTATTTTTAGAAACGACAAGAAATTTATTTAGTGAATCTTGAAATTTCTCCAGCGATAGCGATTGCATTTTAGCAACAGGGAATTTTGATCAGGAAATTTTGAAACTTCTCCAGCGACAGCGACTGTAAATCTAGCGACAGCGACAGAATAATTTTCAACAGTGAAAAGATCGGCACAGAAAAAGTTATTTATGATCGATTTGCTCTATACTTCTTTCTGCGGGTCATTAAGCTTTTATTTTTTCCGCCTCAGGTTTTGTTAAAAAAACGATTAAATATTCCTCCTTGAAAATAAACAAATACTCGAAAACATTTTCATTATCAGCAGCCGCGTCCTTGTTGCCCCCGGAATTCTAAAAAATAGTATTTTCACGTTCTGTATTTATCGACAGCTTCTCCACTTGCAGCTGTTCAACTCGATGCTTTCTAAAGCGAAGTTATTGTATTTACTATTGTTCTTTCGAGTTATCGTCTTGCATCACTCTCCTCATTTCTTAACCCTTACAGCCCCAGGTAAATTATTAACCTCCAACTTCTCCTTACATAACTCAAACAAACAGTAGAACTGGTAATAAGAAGCAAGGAATTGATCAAGTGAAATAAGCTGTGGAATTTGAAATGCCAATTTCTCCCAAAGTGCTTATATTGGAAGTAAGGAAATCAGTTGGGAGAATTGAACAACACGTCATTTGTCGTGCTTGGGGCTCAAAGGGTTAATAGGCCTTTTGCAACTGGTAATCATATGATACAAATAATAATATACTGGATTGCAAAGGAATGTGACAGACTTTAAGGCAAGGCACAATTAACTAGAAAGTGCGAGTTTTCTTTGTTTTACAATTCTCAGTGGAGTTTATCACATTCCTTTGCCATCCAGAATATCATTATTTGTACCATGTGATCACTTATTGCAAAAGCCCTATTCCTTCTCCAAGTGCGCTCGTAGCTATTTTTAATCAAATATCAGTTTGTTATCAGCCGCCATGTGGGATACCTCATAACAAAGCGCACGATCAATAAAAAGAACAAGCCAATAACAAGTCATCCCCAGCCAGGTTCCCATACAATTGTCCTTCCATTCTCGATAAACCGGCCGCTATCTTGAAGTTGGCGCAAGTTTAAAATTGCGCTAGCCATAACAAGACCCCTAGGGACAAGTTCCACACTACACGCACGTAGAGCTTGATCCGTAGCGAAATATTTCACCTCGTTGTTCTAAACGTTACACCCGTACAGCTCGGCCCGTAGGGAGATGTGGTTATGCCACGCGGTAGGCTGAATTCGTACGTATCTTGCGCAAATATGATTGGTAAAATTGTGGCTTTGGACTGTGTCTTTATCCATGTTCCCTATAAATTCCTGTGAACATACAATTTAGGGAAAAAATTAACGATTGCTTGAATTATTTACTTTTCGTTTTGTTCATCAATGGGCTCTTTACTGTGGCGCGTTTTCAGGGTCAAAATTAAGTGTATAGTTACAACACATATTGAATTGCCAAATATATTCTTATCTTACTTGATAATTATCAACAAACCTTTGTCGACGTTCTGTCTTGCAATAGAATCCTTTCGTGCTGTCATGACTTTCAAATCTGCACTTCTTACAAGAGTTAATTTACAAACAGGTTACATGTGGGAAATTTGTACGAGTATGATTATTTGATGATGAAGACAAAGGAAGAGATTTCTTTAACTGATGACGTTTAAAACCATTACTTTTGAATTCTCCTCTTTGGATGCAAATCATGGACATTTTTACCTACTTTTGAATTAACGTTCGTCGCATCAGAATGACTTGCAAACTTTCAGTCAGGCGACCTACCCAACAAGGCCTGGAAAGAGTCTGGAAACTCCTCCCCAGTGTCTCTGGGTCACGGATCTAGAATGCCGGCTCAAGACGACTATTTAGCCTGAATTTTTTAGTAGCGTTTCCATGAAATGAGCTTGACATCAGTGAACAATCGCATTTTTTGTTCAATCTTCGTCTGCACTTAATAGATCTTTGGAGAAGAGAAGATTAGAACAGTATGTAAGTGCATGAAGATGTTGCGGACTATGTGCTATTTCGATTACAACAAGCCTCGAATCGCTTATTTAGGTTGGCAGCCAGCGTAGATTTGGAGGTATTCAACGAAGTAAAGAACCTCTCTTGCCCAAGTGTATGACGACTGTGACTGACTGGGGAGGAGTTTCCAGACTCTTTCCGGGCCTTGTTGGGAAGGTCGCCTGACTGAAAGTTTGCAAGTCATTCTGATTTGACGAAAGTTAATTCATAAGTAGTTGTATATCATAGTACAAATAAAAAAACTGGACATCATAATGGACGAGTTCGAGACGAATGGCTAGGGTAAAATAACTGACTACGGGGACTCCCCTCGATGTTCATCTTTTGCTCCTATCCCCAGTTTTTTCACTTGCACTCGTTCAGCAAGGAGTCCAAACTTTCGATTCCCCTTCTCCTTCCTCTGTACCAGACTAGACCGCCATGTACTCAGGCTAAGAAGCTAGGAAATTTTATAGTTATCAGCTCCAGTTCAGTTTGCTGGACAATACCTTCATCAAATTATTTTCCTCATAAGGTATCCAGGTAACACTGTCGTTGCTATAGGAGATGGTGTACTTTTCAACCCATTGAGAGGCTGCATAGGGCCTTCCTTGTGTTGCAACTTTGGTGATATGCTTTATTGTACCAACATCTATTTGTAACCATTCCCCCTGCTGGTTTGATCTGGCCGAGTAGGAGCCAGTGTCTATTGCTGTGTTATAGGGCAACGAAGGAGTGTTTCTCAGTCTACCACGCCAAGGCTCGTGCCCAGACCCCCAAACAGATCGAGCTGTTATCATGTTGTTTGGTATTGCTTCACTTTCCATCCCTAAAGGTATCATGCAGTCTGAAAAATAAGTCGTATTTTCAAGAAATATACTTTTTATTTGTTTTTGACTGTATATTTATAATATTCCGTCTGCTTTTAACTTCTAATTACTTATCAGTATAAATAAACAGGTGATTATACAAAATCACGCGCGCTGATTGGTCGACAAACTCAGACTATCACACGATAATCACCTGCAGCGATTATTCAAAATGGCTGCCTGCGCGCTTTTGCTTGAAAATATTTTTTTCCTCGTTTTAAATGTGTCTTTTTTTTTCCTTTTTGAAATAATCACCAGTGTAATTATACTAAAACAATTAGTCACCTCAGGCTCCGTAATTATTATTATTACTATTCGCCGATAATCACGTCGGCTTGGGCCACTAATTGTTAAATAACAGAAATAACAAGAAGGGTTCCTAGTTACAAAAGGATTGGATCTAGTTACTCAAAAATCCCAGAAATCGTTGCGGTAAATGCTGGTTCCAGTTACCCAACAACCAAGAAATCGTTGCGGCAAATGCTAACCCTTTATTGGATTGTTTACAAATGGCATAAAATACAAAATTAATGTACGTGCAATGTGCTTAAGTTAAAACAAACTTAATTATACATAGCAAAGCGTACACTGTGTAAACAAAAACAAAAGTATTGCATTCTGGGATCGTTTGGACGACCAGACCCGGTCATTTTGAAGTTTCAAAGTTTAACATCTTCCTTTTTTTTAAATTTGAAAAAAGAAAACCTAAAAAAATTCATGCAGATCTCTTTATTCTTCAATTCAGTCCATTTTCCGATCCGCAGGCCAAGGTTTGAACCCAACTTTTGGCTGTAAGGCAGAGATCGTAACACTGCCCCAACCGGCCACCTTCTTTCGTAAACAAACGTCGAGTTGAAATTTTAGTAATATGTTCAACTCACGCCAAAGCCTCAAAACTGCTATTGAAGTAAACTTGTTTGAAATTTGTTTATTATTAAAATCGATCTCTATGGTTTCCTAAAAATGCAAGGATAATATTTAATGTAATTAATAAAGTGACTAGCTGTGAAAAAAGTAAGTCCTATGTCTCCCGATAAAATAACATCATTGTCTTGTGATTCTGTCTTTAACGCGTGACACTAAAACCCTTTCATTTCATCTGTTTTAACACACAGCACTCGTGTATCACTTCATGAGTCATGTACAGACTTCACAGAGCTGTTACTCATAAATGGTTAGCTAGTTTATCTAAGTCCCTTGTCAGATGTCGAAATATTTTGATTGGCTAAATTGAGTATAAGACGCCCAGATTAATTCAGCCAAAGCACGAACTGCACAACGTCTGTCAACTTCTTCACTTAAAGCATGTTTTGCTTTTCAAATAATCTTTGGCGCGCATGGTTTGTGGTCAAAAAAGTTATAATAGTCTATGTGTTTGATTCGGCTCAGGCCCTGTCCACACGTATCCGGATATTTTTGAAAACAGAGATGTTTTTCTCCGTTTTAAAAAAAACGCGTCCACACGTAGCGTTTTCAAATGGAATTCGCCCGTCCACACGAATACGCTAAAACCAGGTAAATACGCTAGCTCTCTCTATAGAGCATGCGCTGTAACCAATAGATCTTAAATATGACGTCATCGTATTCGAAAACCTCCGTTTCCTCTGTTCACACGAATACGATAAATCTTCGTTGTTAAAAATCTCGACTCTGGAGAACGTTTTCGAAAACCTCCAATTTCAGTGATCGAAAATGCCGTATACGTGTGGACGGAAGGCTAAAACGGAGGAAAAGATCTCGGTTTTCGAAAATGTCCGGATACGTGTGAACGGGGTCTCGGGTGAAGATCGACGTTCGAATCAAAACTGGTTCCCACAGGCGTTGGTCCCGGGTGAGAGGCGGGAAGAATGGCTGAGCCCATCCGAATTCAATTAGTCGTTCCGAATGGATTCAGACGCCATATTCACATGAACATAATTCAGCTATTTCGATTCCGCTTAGGTGAAGAACGAAGTCTGAAATGGGCTTTTAAGCCCAATTTCTCTTAAAAGAGAAGTTAAGGCCTTGAATTATTACGTGAATATAGCATTTGTAAAACCCTTCTTTAACAGACCTGGTAAAGACCAAGTTTTCGATAAAAACCGCACCGGGTAGGAAAATTTATATAATTTCCGACTATGTTGTGTGGATAATTTGTTTATCTAAGTTACTTGAAGTATGTTGTGTGGAGTTTCCCAAATATTCTTATTAACAATGCATCTATTGTTATCATTAACCAATGCTCACTATTACATAATCCGACATCGTTTGTTTTGAATAAAATGGCGCCGGGTTAATACAGGTCATACTTAAAAAAGAGAAAAGATGTCCAGGAAAAGTTTTACAGATTACCAGGTACCGGGGAAGTCTAATATTCCCCTGATAGGGTAAAAAAAAAATTCACCAGGTCGGGTTTCGCTAGGCCTAGGTCTGTTGTAGGGGTAAGGGGGGAAGGTGGGGGGTGTGGGGACTTTTGTATAAACCGACCTCTCTCGCAGAACTGACCCACGTAACCAAATTTGCAGTAACAAACAACATGGTAGCCCATCTTTAAATCACATTTCCCACCATTGAGACATGGTTTGTGGTAACACGGGTTCTGTGTAGATAAAAAAAAAATTAGTACAAAGTTCTATTTTCGCTCAACTCTGCAGAAACCGGAGATAAGCAACCGCTCCAACAGACCAACAGACTCGTAAATTGATTAAGATCTCTTTATATGCAAACCTGACAGAATTTGCCAATTTAGTAGCTCGCTGTACGATCAATTCGCAAAAACACCACAGTAGATTATCAAAAGTCACTTTGAATGTCTTTAATTGCTGGTCTTCTGTGCATCAAAAACAAGAGAATACATGCATTAATATTATAAAGTTAATACTAATGCACGTGAAATAATGGCACAATACCTCATGTTCACCTATTTTGCTTTAAAAATAAGTGGCTCTGTTGTCGATCTTTATTCCCCTGAGCCTCGTCTTGATGCTCTTACGCACAAACAATGCGAAACTATGCTATAGCAATTCATGTTTGAGAGGTTTCCTCCTGTTGTCAGGCAAAGAAAAATTATTTTTTACAGAGAGGCCCGTTTCAATTGGTTGGTTCTACATCGGACTTGCAGAACTGTAAAAGCCTACGTAAGCTTAAGTATAGATACTTATTTGTGTTTCTCAATTTTTTTTGAAAAAAGGATAACATCCGAAGACCCAAACGAAATCGGCAGGTAATCGCGAATTCATTCTTGCCTCAATGGAATTAAATTTTACCCTTGCCGAAATTTATCCTTGCCAATAGCCATTTTTTTCTTTCCTGTAAATTGGGTTAAAATCTTTCAAGACAAATCATAGATATTAATTAAACGATTGTCTTTGCCAGTCGCCCGAACGAAAATTGATCAAGATTAGTTTTTATACTAATACTGAATATAGGCCGGCTTCCAAAGAGACCTCCTCACACGGACTCATCAATATTTTACCAATACAGTCCACTTGTGAAATAAGATTTTTCGTTTCACATGCGGTAATGAGAAAGACACGAAAGAATGTTCAGCATCAACAAAGCATCTTACTTCCCGAGAGGACTGTATTGGGAAAACATTGAGGCAGTCCGATAAGGTCTATACCTGTTTATTGGTAATAAGCATTGCTTTGCATATGTATAAGTTTTTAATCAAAAGTATAACACAAAAAATTGCTTAGCAAAAAAAATGGTTTTACATTTTACTGTATTTCGTGTGTTACACACATTGTATCAATGGGCTGGGTATAGTAGTGTAATAGTATTATTACACATCCGCTATTCATCCTTTACCATGACTGTTGAATCTTTTTCTCCTTTCCAAAATTTATTCTTAAGTTTTTTGAACAGCTTGAAATGTGAAAAAATACTGAAAATTGAAAAAACAAATTATATTGTTTTACTGAAAATGATCTTTCAAATAAAAAAATGTCAATAGCTAATTTGGCTGGCGAGTTATTGCAGATGGAATATTTTTACCGGCAGTCGGGAGGCTAGACGGTTCATTTTTCAAACGCTGTTTTCTCGGTTCCAGTTCCGCACAAACAAATGAAGGTTGTAAAAAAAGTTAATGCTCGCTGGATTTTCGGTTTTTGCGACGAAATTCGGAACAATTGTAGTAACATACTTAAAGAATAAAACCGTGTCGCCAAATTTAAAAAGAAGACCT
>JAODFW021320643.1:0-14797 GCA_027575235.2 Palythoa mutuki
TTTCTTTTCATTTTATGGGGTTTAAAAACTATATCCAAATTATTGTTGTAACTTATACCATCAATAAGTTTGAAAATTTTGATAAAGTAATGCTTTTGTCAAATAGAAAAATTGACAATAAAATTAGTCCAAAACGACAAGAAAAATTCATTAAAACCTTTTAAAAAAACAAGTTCTGAAAAAACTTTAACCCAAATACATCCTTAATTAAAACGTGTATGGAGCTTAAAAGTTGCTGAAATATACATATTTCTTTGATTTTAGGTGGGTTTAATATTTGGTGAAAGCCGTTTAGCAACAGTGAGAGCGAAGACATACTGTGAGATACTGATGTTGACTAAACCGGATCTTGACGAAGTCCTTTCTTTGTTCCCCATCATTGCCAGGTAAAGCTTTTGTAGTAAATTAAATATCAGTAAAATGAGAAAAGAAAGGAAATGCATGGCCAAAGTCGGGACCATTTTATGTAACCTAAGCTAAAGCCTTTTATATACGAGTCAAATGGCCCATTGGAGCCGGTACTTATCTTCGGTTCAAGTGTAGTGTTTAAAAGCGGATAAGGGTCATTGAATCAGGTTAGCCTCCACAAAAAGCTGTTATGTAAAGTAGTGATTTTATTTATTTTTCAGTAAAAGTTTTTGAACAGCAACGTTTTGTAACTGAACAGCAGGACAAAAAGTCCCTACGAGTTTCAACCACTTATTTACCAAACTCCACTAAAATATAAACTCTCCCCTAACACTACTATACTTGAAACATTACTAACAATACTTATAACATAAAGGGCAAAATTGCTTGGTGCTGATTGGTTGACAAGGGAGAGCTTTTTTCTATGATTAAGGGCAAAATTACTTGGCGCAGATTGGGCGCCGGTTTGCGAAAGTCGTCGTTTCTGCCGGTTTGCCGAAGTTGACGAAAACGCTATTCAAGATTCAGAATAATTCTGATCATTTCCGACCATTTCCAAACACTTATGACGATTTCTAAAGATTTCCCGAAACGTTTGGAAAGTGGCAAAAATGCGTTAAAACAGTTTAAACCATTTTCGAAATTTTCCGAAGATTTTCTGAAAATTTTGAAAAGTCTTAAAAATGCCTTAAAAACAATTTTAAACCCTTTCTGAAGATTTCCTAACGTTTCCAGAGAAGATTTTTATACAATCAAGAAATTCGAAGTTGTACGTATGGGATAAGTAATGGTAATAGGACTGAGTGGAGTCCAATTCAGTCTGTTATCATTACGCGTGATTCACAAAGTTGGATGAGCGCGAAGCGCGAATCCAGTTTGTTTAATCACAAGTAATGATAACAGACAGAATTGGACGAACACGACGTCCTATTACCAACTTATTATGATAATTACAATTTCTGAAAAGTAACCTGAAATACGAAATCTTTGCAAATAAAAACACATTTTATTAAGGCCCTGTCCACACGTATCCGGATATTTTTGAAAATGGAGATTTTTTTCTCCGTTTTCAAAAAAATACGCGTCCACACGTTGCGTTTTAAAATCGTATTCTCCCGTCCACACGAATACACTAAAGCCAGGTAAATACGCTAGCTCTCTCTATAGGGCATGTGCTGTAACCAAAAGAGCATGCTCTGTGGAGGAGACTGGCGCCCGCGATCTTAAGTATGACGCCATCGTTTCGAAAACCTCCGTTTCGCCTGTCCACACGAATACGATAAATCTCCGTTTTCAAAAATCTCCACTCTGGAGAGCGTTTTCGAAACTCTCCGTTTTTAGTGATCGAAAACGCTGTATACGTGTGGACGGAACGCTAAAACGGAGAAAAAAAATTTCCGTTTTCGAAAATATCCGGATACGGGTGGACGGGGCCTAATATCTGCATAAGGTATAATTGGTTGGTTATAATATCTAATTTAAATTTTTATAGTTTGAGATAGTCTTTCGATAGTGTTACGAGTTAGTGCTTTTTTTAAAACTGCTAATCAGGTTTTATTCTGTTTAACCAATAGTTCTCATACGAACCTGAATCAATATTCAATCTAATAACTGTAATGACAATGCACTGAAGTCATCATACAGCTGCCTGACCTTTTTCGAAATGACTATGCGCTAGGTTAATGAACACTTGAAAATGTGATTTCTACGCATCCTTCGCCTTCCAGCTTCGCTTTCAGTTCATTTAACTCAATCATTGACGTAATGTTTTTTAAACCTTCTAATCGTATAGTTTAAAATATTTCAGTTTGTGGAAACAATGAAGGAATTTGAACAAATGATTTTTCAACAAGGAATGTTGGCAGAGATGTCAAGTTAGAAATTATAAGCAAGGCAGGCAAGCGAATCCGCATGCACACTATCTAGCAATCTTTCTCTGCTGGAGTCAACTACACAATTGCATTTAAAGAATACAAATTTGTAACGGGTCGGAAGGAAACCTGTAAACATTTATACCCCAGGGCAATTTTTTGGGACAAGCCCAAACAAGCTGCTTACCTAATCTGAAAACTATTGGCCTAAAAGCTCATTAATCTATTTATGTGTGTTTATTTCTATGAAATGTGTGTTGACAGCAGTATCATAACCTTATCATAACCTCTTTCCTGCTGTGATTTTAAAAGTCAATTTTTTTTCTTTATAATTCACAACTTTAGAATTGATTGAAACAATGAACATTTTCAGAATATACTTTGAAGACAAACGAAATGAATGGTCCACTTGTTCAAAAGTCAGCACATTCTTCGTTCATATTAAAATCGCTTTTACTTTTAGCAATATAGTTATAAGAGTTTAAAAATAATTTTTAAAAAATTAAAAAGTAAATAATAAT
Source organism: Palythoa mutuki (assembly GCA_027575235.2). NCBI lineage: Eukaryota > Metazoa > Cnidaria > Anthozoa > Zoantharia > Sphenopidae > Palythoa > Palythoa mutuki. Next base: position 2,801 of record JAODFW021320643.1, read on the forward strand.
TTTACAAATAACTAACTCCATATCAAATGATTCGCAGAAGCACTTTAAGTGCCATTTGTTTTTAGTAGTAAACAAATCCTGAAAGCAGTAAGTTATTTGGGTTCACATTATTTAGTTCTCAAGTATTGATTATGATACGAATTGAATCAAAAAATGAGAGTTGTGTGAAAAATGTAAAGAAAAAATCGAAACGCTTTATGATAATTACAACTTGTCCACCAAGTATTATAAGAATTTTCTTTCTTGCATTTCATAAACATGAAAGTTGCAATAGAATAAATAGTAACAAAAACATAGTAACTTCCTATGAAATTAGAACTTTGTTAACTTTTGCCTGCCGGATTTGAATAATATTGATGCCTTACACTTTTCTGATCCTCAAAATCGTAACTGAATACTATGCCCTAAAACTTAGTAAAGCATTGTCATTTAAAATGATGTTAGACGAGGCGCGTTTTCATGCAACTTGTCTCGTAACGCAAATATCAGACGAGTTGTACGAGCCAATGTAGCGAAAGTTTTCATTGATTAGTATCGACACTCAACTGTGATTTTTCGCGCCCTTTTCGACGTACACCACCGGCGGTGTGTCAAAATTTTGACGCCGTTGCAAAGAGTTTGGGTTTCTTATGTACACTGACACCCCGTGCAATGGCTAAAAATGTTGGGAGCCTAGTTGCAAGAGGTCGTTGCCGAAAAATAAAATTCGTTTCTACTTTTCGCAATTTCAAGCTCCAGGAGCCACTGCGCCGTGTAACATGTTCTACACTGACAAAATGGCTTGCATGCTATGGCTCGTCTTAGCTTGCAGCCTGCTGGCTTTGATTTAGCTATTTTACTTATTCCAGCAGGCTGGCACCTAATATAAGGTTTAATTATGTTTTTGTATTTCTTATTGTATTGAAAAGGGTGCAAATACAATATTGTCATACTGTCACAAAAAATTGCCTCTTGTAACATCAGCCTAAATAAAGTTTGGTGTTTTTGAGCACTTGCGCCTGACTCACTTATAAGAATCCAAGTAGGTGGCAAAAGTTGAGTTATAGCCGCCAGCCGGGCAGCAGACAGGTCTCGCCAAAGCGTAAGGTAGACCTGAAGCTGAGTCTGTGACCTTGCATTGATTGCTCCCAGAAAATTTTAAAATATGAACCTCTCATTTAGAATGCGTTTTCCTGCATTCTGGAGCAAGATTAGAAAATTATTTTGACTGAACGCAGACATCTTTAAAATCTGCTTTATCACGTCACAATTCATTGCTAAAACTTGCGACTTTCAGTCAGGCAAAATGCCCACTAATACGAATAAATTTTATTTCAACTATGCCCTTTTTTGAGGTAACCTTCATTTTTAAACAGTTTTTCTAACAAAGTAGTCGGCGAAGGCAAATTCAGGTGAAATAGCCGCTTATCTCCGAAAATCCTGCATGCCTTCATTACAGGTTGGCAGAAAAGCTGGCCAACCAGTATAAAGCGGTTGTAAAACATCTTCTCTTATTCAAATTCTATAGGCCATAGTTCAGTAGATCACGTTGTACTTCGTTGTATGTTTTAGTAAAATTATCATAAAAATTGATAAAATTATATCCTTTAGCATAGGATTTCAATTAATAGCTCCATGACACAATCCGGAGAAATGTATGAACGGGAAATGAAGTCATAACTGCGTATCAAGATATTTTATTGCAATCAGGAAGCAACATCAATCTAGGATCGTTATAATTCTATTTGTTTTTTAAGAGCAATGGTTTATTATTTCCGTCATGAAGAAACGCGTGCGCTATATGTTTTTAGTTCAGTAATATCAAGGGTCCGTTATCAAGTAATATAAGAGAGAGAATTTATTTTAACAAAGAAAATAATTTGAAATTTCGCCGACATTCAGAAGTCCTTATTACTAATCACCGATGACAAGATAACTTATCGAATAAAAAAATCCAAACAAGTCACACTACGAATTGTTTTCAATAACATCAGTTGATCTTACTAGATAGCAGTATATAATAAGTACATAAGCTATGACTTGTTGAGCAGCTTTTTTTTATCTTCAACTCTTTATAATATACATCAAAAACATTCTGGCGTGAAATAAAACAAATCACAACATACCGTTTTTGCTATGAACTTTAGGTTAAAGTTGACTTCCTTTCTCTGCTTTTCCTATAGTTAACCTTCTGACTTCCTCCGAGTTTTTGTCTTCTTTCGAAGTTCTGAACTGTTTGTGAAGTACGGGGATCCTATTTTGCTATTTATCTGTTTTATCATTGCCAATAGCTTGTTTGTGGTCACGTCTTATCATCAAATACGGCGCCGACAGGATCCTCGTGATCAAATTCAAATTGAGTTTTTGTTCCCCAGGCAATATGCTCACGTACTTGCCCCATCAACCGTATATATTTTTCAGTAACAAAGCAGTATCAATCTTAAGTTAACAATACAACAGAACTTATATTATGAATTAATATTAAAGGCCTTTTGAGCGTAGGAAAAGGTATGGTTTTGCTCGTTGAGTAATTCGAATTTAGTAATTTTAAAAACTTTTTAAAATCTTTAAAAACTTTTAACAACGAACATATAGTGAGAGTAGGATGTGTCGTTTCGATAGCGGAACACTAAAATTATATTTGAGTAATTGATTAATTGTTCAGTTCAAGTACAAGAGCACATTGAATGTGCACGACTGTTTTATCGTGTACGTATATCTAGGGTTTTTCTACAGGAAATGGCAACGGTTTTTGAATTGCCAAAAACGGATAGTAAGACTAAGAAACCAACATGCAGGTTTTTTGGACGTTGGAGAGAGGAGAGGAAATAACAATTTGTTTACATTTTTGATGAAACCATCTGCATATGTTAGTATATGTTTGGTTATACTGAAAACCATAATTTGTTTGAAGAGGGTGAATTCTGTGCGAAAGCGCAAAGTTGTTTCTAAGGAAGGTGTGTTTGGAGGGTCTAGAGTGACTTGGTAATATACGTAGAGAAGCAAACACTTGTGGCTGTCTTCCTTTGGCTCGTTAGAATGTCGTGACTGCACACACACAGTTAATTCAGTTAAGTGAGCAAGAGTGATCAATTCAAGGCACTCGAGATAATGATATATGAGTCGATATAGTTTACTCAAACAGGCCAGAACATGTCGACTTCAATATGTGCACGTTCCGATTTCATTTAGGCAATGAAGGATCTTAAGTTGCTGGCAAAATTTCAATATTAAAACTCTTTTAAATCTCATTGACGTAAAGTTTCTTGTGACCAAATTGCAAAAATGTGGAAATGTAAAAGTGTTGGTGATTTTGTATCATAAAGTCAGTATTTCTCCCTCTTCCTTTCACTGACGTGAAGAGGACAAACTGATGTCTCATGTTTCCTTCATGCACTTCACAAAACAAACCTTTAAGACCTTAATTTTAAAGGAAATTTTCTATTTTCCGAAACAGTTTAAAAAGAGTTGACGATTTCCTGAGTATAAGATAAACTAAAGCTAACACTGAACTTAATTTATGTGGCCAAGGAAAACGTCTAATATTCCTGGAATACAGTATTATCAAAGATGTCCACTGGTGTGTTATTCGAATATTAAAAACATTTTGCATCTTATTAAAAGTGACAAACAAACACCTTTCATATTTGTGGTTTTGTTGTTTTTCAATTGCATCTGTTCTAAATTTCAATACAAGCTAGTGTCCAGAAAAGGTTGAAATGTCAAGTGAGAAACTTGAGATTAACAAAGAACGCGATGTTTATGAGAATATGCTGCATTAAAAGGTGAAACTGTTCGAGTAAACACGGAGAACTATAATTAATCTTTTTCAACAACAAATGTAATACGAGTGCTAAATAAAAATTGTTGTTGTTTGTTCGAAAACAAAGCCATAGAAAACTATGGAGATGATTTTAACAAATGGCTGTTTGCACTTTTCTAAAGATTTCTTCCGATATCTCACATTTTCTTCATATGCACTTCACAAAGCAAACCTTAAAAGACCTTAATTTTGAAGGAAATTTTCTGTTTTCCGAAACAGTTTTTTAAAAGAGCTGACGATTTCCTAAGTATAAAATAAACTTAGCTAACACTAAAATTGATTTATGTGGCCAAGGAAAACGTCTTTTTGTTTGTACTCACTTATTGGGTGGCTCCACGTAAACTGTTCTACAATTGGTAAAGGTTTAATGGAACCGAAACCAACTGTAGAATTGCATAAGTTTAGGTATCCTGCTGATGAACAGTAACTGTTTTGCTAGTTATTTTCTGCAGCATATAGAGTTTATGTCGGTTCAGATATCAATCATGTTATTCTACTGAAAAAAGCAAACGTCTTTTTTGTGTTGTTATATCAGTGCACTGACTCGATAAGACGCGTAAAGCTTCTTCAGATATACTTTTACCTACCAAAGGACATATTCTGGCTTGCAACCGTGCGCATGCGATTGGAACACAGGATGTCTAGTATATGCTAACACTACATTTTCCGACGAGGAAAAATGTTCAATCGTGCATATCAGTTTCATTTGAAGTTCTGATTCCATTACGTAATCATCTCGACAACAATATCGATATATATGATATAGCTAAGAATCGCAGTATGTAGCTTTCATGGAGACGAAGAGCAAAAAAGGAAAAACAAGATAGAGTTTAGTGCAGAAGTGGCCCTATACGTTAAACCGTATAAAACTCTCGCTCTTAGTAAACGACGGAGTGTTTTGAACGTAGTTAGCTGGAACAAAAAGGAAAAAAATGGAAAAATTTGCGGACAACAGACAAATCAAACCAAACCAAACCTTTACCGAAACTTGTTTGCCCATTTTTTTGCAAAATCCAGACCAGTTTTTGGTAGTTATTTCAAGGATTTCGATCAACAAGACTCAACATTTCCTCTTGACGCCATCAGTCGTTTCTGTTATTCCCGTTTAGCCTCGTTTTCAACCCATGAACCGTGAATAAGGTGTATTGTATCTTAATCTTGCCAATTTTATGGATGCAACATCGTCACTGTACAGACACCAAACGGTTACTTTGACCGTAGAATCGCAAGGTACTCCACTACAAGCGTTTACATAAAACGATAAAACGATAAAACATTATTCTTGCAAAAAATAAAAGAGAGTACATAGAGAGGAGAAGGAACTCCCCACTGAGGTAGCCGGAGGACCGCACTCACCTTAAAAAGCCATGTCCCATTGGTTCATCGTGGGCCATTATGTAAAGTTACAGTTTCTTAGTTATTATCAAGGAAAACTTTCTCAAAATAATGGAAACCATGTTTTTCAAAGTGCCAAACGTAATGTTACTGTTACTGTCATTTTAACGCCTTGGAACTTGGTATCTTATTTCATTTAATGGAACTGCACTTGAACCTGGCGTGTTGATAGCACGGTGGCGATTTATAATAATAGATTGCGTCAAAATCGCACTAAAATCAGTCTGTACGCCAATAAGTGTTGTTTTGTGTCGTTTAAAGTTTGGAGCACTGATCGAAACTTGTAATTTTTTTTACTCTTGTATTGTATTGTATTGTATTGTATTGTATTGTATTGTATTGTATTGTATTGTATTGTATTGTATTGAACTGTTACATTGTGTCTGTTGAACTGTATATATGCTCTGTCACAATAAAATTCAACTTGTTTGATACGGACGATGTCGAAATGTTGCAATAAGCTGTTTTGCATTTGTTTTCCTTACTAATGATCTAAAATCATTTTGCAATTCTGTGCAACAATTCGTCACGATTTATAAATTCAGTGTTATCATTGCCAGTACGTACGGTTAGATCGACTGTGCTATCACCTGACACAGCACATTAAAGTTGGGGTATCAATTTACACATTGCGTTTTCACGTCGCCGAATTGAAATAATTAAGTTCGGTGCGACGACAGTCACAAGATATAAACTAGGCCTAAGTTTGAGATTAAGAAGGTCGCCCAACTTCTCAAGTTACCCTGAGAGAGAAAACGTTTATTACATTTCTTTATGCAAGCCTTTCAATCGTCAGGAAACACAAGCTTGGCTCGGCCACAAAGGTCACTCACTGACAATGTTAACCTTCTTTTTAATGTAGGGTTACACTTCTACCTAGAGCTACCCAGCTAGGAAACACTTGTGCCGGCTCAAGTACTCGAGTCAACTTCGTCAGTGATTTGATACACAGAGCATGCGCAAATGCTGATTTTGGTTTTCCTTTTGGTTAAACGGAGAAACTTTATTGACGAATAAACGATCAGTAACGATTGACTCAGTTGGAAAGATACAGTAATCTATAAATAAAGTTTGAAGTTATTTTTGTACATTTGTTTGTGGTGTAACAATTTTAAACGTCACGTTTCATAAAATCTCTTTTATACTTATAGAAAAAAGCAGAAATCACACAAATTTCTGTTTCAAAGAACATCACGTTTCCTAAAATCTTTTTTATAAAAAATGGCAAAAATGACAGTTTTTTGTTCCAAATAACGTCACGTTTTATCAGATAAATTCTAAAAAAAACAACAGAAATAAGAAAAACTGAAACTGCTATAGTTCTTAAACGTGTACAACAAAAAACAATAATAAAAATATTTTGTTTTAAATATTTAGCAACACCGACTAATCCAGGAAGTATATAGATGATCTAACTTGCGTCATAGGAATATTCTTACTTAATTAAGAGACTGAAGAAGTTGGGTGATTATGACTGCGAGAATGATTATCTGCATGAAAACTCGACATCTTGTACATCCGGCTGTAAAGTTTTCTCGGCATGCAAGTTAATCGTGGGAAGGTTTTTTGGCTCCTAATGTCTACACGCAAAACATGTCCATAAAGAACCACAGGATCCGGTAACACTTCCATGTACATAATCCATGCGTAGTAAAGAAAAGGTGCAACTCATAAGCCATTTAAAGTTTACTAATCCGTTATGGAATGCGTTTTACTAATGTCTTTCCCCTTAAACCTAAGTGTTTATCTACATGTTTACATTTTATCCATGCGAGGTTCTTTGCATGCGAAATACCTTTCCCTTGCACACACTTTAGATGTATGATTTTGAAAGTTGCTCTGATATTTGCACAAAAACTTGTAAAACGGAGTCTAATAAGCAACGTGTGCTTTACTAACTGTTCAGCTGTGCAAATTAATTGACCGGAACCACTGTATAATTGTTTTCCTAATTTGCTAATTACCACAATATTACTCGCGGTGTCTGCCAAGACGTTTTAACTACAATTAAAAAAAGAATTTGCTGGTAATTGTATATGTTTATTTGTGCAAGTCCTAATTCTAATGAAAGCCAACGTCTTGTGTGGTTTATGTTTAGTTTGGCTAAGACAGTTGGAGAATTAGTGAAACGCTTTGGTTTGCCACTTTTAATCGAGTAACCGAGGACAAACTTACGCCGGGAATTAAAATTAAAGCTACAAACGCAATGACTACTCAAATCTTCTAGATCTGCATTCATTAAATGGTTGGTTGTTTTCTGAAACTTGTTTTCAAGACAAGCAAATTAAAGTGCCACGCAATGGGCATTCAGTAAAAATTGGTTTAAAAGATGACACCGTTTCTTCACTAGCACGACAAAAAGTTTCAGCTTTCGTTTTTTGTTTATAGTTTAATTTTATTAACAATTTAAAAACGGTTTATTGAAATTTGCCTTCAATTGATAATTTTTCCAACTATGCTAGACTTTTCGAACGACCGAAAAAGAAATTGTAAATGGAAATTTTTTGAAATGCAGCTATATTACACAAACTATGTGATGTCTTCTTGGATAGACAAAACACGTTTTTGTAAACGATTTTATGGTCGTTTTTAGGAGCAAATTGTCTTGTGTAGTTTGCTTTCGCAATGTCTTTATTTATCTATTTTTTTATTTACAAATTTTGCCACGAGGGCAGGGGTTAACCCACAGAGCACCGCTTCAATAGTTGTTTCCGAAAAAAGACTATTAAAATCAGTTACATACAATGATGACAAATCTGATAATTATAAATGAAAAGCTGAATAAACATAAAAAATATACAATTATATTAATAATATAAAATTAGAAGTGAGCATTTTAGTATTGATAACAACAGACAGTTTTCTTAATAGATTCAATTCCATGACATTTTACACGGACAGTTTTAAAGGATTATGGTAGGTCCGGGTTAAGTCTGGGTCGTAAATTTTTACCTAATCGCATCAAAACGCATGTCGAAGTTGAGACTTGACGAGACAAGTCCTGCATGCAGGTCACGTACTCTGGCGTGGCGCGTCCTTTTTGGGGCGAAACGTTCCTGTATGTGGTGGAGTTGAAGATACTCTGGCGCAGCTTTTTGGCGCGAGATGTTCCTGTATGTGGTGGAGTTGAATATACTCTGGCGCTGCTTTTTGGCGCGAAATGTTCCTGTATGTGGTGGAGCTGAAAGTACTCGGGCACTGCTTTTTGGCGCGAAATGTTCCTGTATTTGCTGGACCTGAGGGTACTCGGGTCTGCTTTTTGGCGCGAAATGTTCCTGTATGTGATGAAGCTGAAGGTACTCGGGCGCTGCTCTTTGACGCGAAATGTTCCTGTATGCGGTGGAGTTGAAGATACTCTGGCGCTGCTTTTTGGCACGAAATGTTCCTGCATGTGATGGAGTTTAAGTTGCTCTGGCGCTACTTTTTGGCGCGAAATGTTCCTGCATGTGATGGAGTTGAAGGTGCTCGGGCACTGCTTTTTGGTGCGAAATGTTCCAACATGTTTTAGAATTGAAGATACTCTGGCGCTGCCTTTGGTGCAAAATGTTTTGATATTACGACAAACGATGTGTGTATATTTGTGTTTAGAATATCAAAATCTGTAAATTGAGTGACGCAATTCACTGAGTGAAGCAATTTTGTCGACCCAAACAGGCTACCCAGGCCCATGTGAAAGGACCTGAGTCCTATTTAAGTGAGAGGACCCGAATCCTAGTTAATTGAGAGGTCCTGGACGTTAGTAGATATAACACTGCACATTTTGTAATTTTTGTTGTGAGTTGACAGTTGACCGTTTGAAAATATTTATTTCGCCAAACAAATCAGTGTCTGGTTTAGTGTTACACCTACGCGGCCATTTTAGTATTTATTCTGTGACTCGTTTTCGCAGTGGATAATTGGGAGGAGTAGTTAAAAGCCCTTTCATAATTTCATAATGATACATCATGAAGCATGGCCAAGTTATTGTCTTGACCTGAAAAATTGTGGAATTTCGAGAAGCCTTTTTAGGTCTGGGAAGGCATGGAAATTTAGTTTCGAGAAATGGGAAATTTGTTTATAGCCGAGTATTTTTTGTTTCATAGTTAGGAATAATTTCTGACAGGCGAAACTTCTGGTTCCAACTTGTCAAGTTGACTTTAATAGTCAGACATTTATTCTTTCACATATAGTTTGTTTAACACTTTCACACTTCTACACGCAATCACACTGTTTTAATCATGTTGTTGAAAACTACACAATTCCCGTCTAAAATAAGATTGTTGAAGATTATCAACAGCCTAAATCATGAGTTTTTGCATGAGTTTCTGCTAAAGTTCCCATTACTAGAAATGACGGACAAAATGGCGGTCGCGGTGAGCCTCTCAGGTTTCCCTTATATTTTCTTCTTTTTTGGCCCGCCATCTTACTATTCTTGCTATGTGTGAGCATGCGCATTGCAAACGCTGATCATTTTTACCGATGGCGCAAAATGTCCGTCATTTCTGGTAATATTTCTGAAAGTTTTTTGTTGCAGCAGGGCAGAATAACGTCTCTCGAAGAAATTTGCTGTAACGTTGCGTCAGAGGGTAGAACGAACAGGTCTTCTGAAGTTGACGAGAGTATTTATATAATCAAATGATGAAAAAGAACAGAAACTGACTTTTCTAGCGTTAGCTTTTCATTGGCAGTTTCTGTTTTGATGATGGACTGGCGCTAAAAACAACAGTGTCCGTTTTTTTTTCAACGGTGGATAACAAACTTTCGCCCGAGTTATTTAGTTATCATAACAGATATATTTTAGACGTAATATTTCTGCAGAACAATGAATTATTATTAATTGACTCTATTGCAGTTTGGGCGGTATGAAATTGTGGGTTTCACTGTGCTGGAGTGTATGACAGGTTATTCGAAATTCATATATTTTTCAGCTGCCTAAAAAATTCTCCTGATGCTGTTGAGTGACATTCTTAAAATAAAAGAGATTCATGCATAGCTAAGTTTTTCTGCTTTGAAAAGATTGTAAATTGATTTGGATCAATTTGTAGAACTTTGATGATCTTTAAATCTGTGCGAGTTTTCTCCAGAATTACAACTTCCTGGCCACTTCTTTCGCACTTTGCTAGCACGCGTTCGTGACCGCGGATGGACCTTCAATGTCAATCACTACTGATTCGTGTACTGTCAGCACGACCCAGTCTACTCGTGGCCAATATTCCTCTGATGAATGTTACGTTAATTCGGCCTCACTGTCAAGTGCCTGTAAAATGAACACACACCAATACTCAGTGGTTAGTGCAGAGCAATCGACGTCAGAAGTGTTTTAAGAGCACGCACGTGTGTGTAAATCTTAAAAGGAACGTTAATTGAGATAAACTGCGTGAGGTATAGTTATTGATCACATCACTACTGGAATTTTACGAGTCTTCTTGTTCTTCTTCTTGTTCTTCTTCACAAAAGATAATTTGGATGCACTGAAGTTCATTAGGTATTTTTGTAAGCAACAACTGAGTTGGAGAACATTACCTGGAGACCTACCTTGTTGAGACGAGGTGTAAATTGACAGGATACAGGACCATATATACAGGACAACGCTGAGTGAAAAACCCAACACAGGGCTGTACCAAGCTGTAATAAAAGGACGTAGTTCAGCGGGTTATATATGAATTTGGTTTATTCTGTCTTACTACCGTTGTCTAATGAAACTGCAGTAGAATATCATAAATACAGGAATATAATTATATAGTTTACTTTATAGAAAGTGCGGCGTATGAGATTTTATTCACGAGGTGTTTGTGCCAAATTCCGAACGAGCTCGAGCGAGGTACGCGAGTGAGTGAGGAAAATTGAACAAATTAAATATCGAGAAAATATAATGCCATACAAAGCACTTTTTATGATGTTAACTGTTTATTATATGCATTACGAGAAGATTCATTGAAAAAATACGGACTTGCATAGGATTGTGTTTAGGCTACCTTGGCAATCAATAACTTTTTCTTGGTGGCGAAAACTTCCCTATAGTCTTTTTAAACTCCGTGCTCTCTATGTTCTCAAAGGAATAGTGTTTCTTCAGTCGGTCGAAACTTGAGATGAAAGAACGCAGGGACGATGGCTCGTCCTCCTTGCCGTTTTTCTTCTGACTTGAATGAGAAATTTGGCAAGATACATGCTTTTTTTTTATAAGAACCAGTAAATTTTGCCGAGACTCATAGTTCGTAATTTTTCAGCCTCAATTTATTCTTAATTTGTTCTTATTTCTGTGAGCGGTTTTTAATCGAAGAAAAAACAAAATAAAGCAAGGTATTGGAAAATGAAACGCCTTGCACCACAAACGTATTGTACGGCTGAATTTAGAGGCGAACTACCTTCATTGTTTGTTGAGAAGTCTTTGCAGTGAAGCTTTTTATGTTTTATGCTGTATCGCTAAGTTTTTATCAATTTTCTACCACAAAACTTTTCCTATTTATCAATCCTCAGCCTGAACTTGTTCTTAAATTGTTCTTAACTTTTGGCAAATTTGAACTTCGTTCTTATGAAGTTATTCTTAGTAAAAAAAAAACGTGTATTCATCCTTTCTCTGCCGACTGAATGGCTTCTATTGGTGTTCGTTTCCAGTTTCGCAAGACAGTATTATTTTACAGCAATTTTCTACATAAAAGTACATGGAAACGAGGTTATCTACTACTACTGCTACTGCTGCTGCTGCTACTACTACTACTGCTGCTGCTACTGCTACTGCTGCTACTACTACTACTGCTACTGCTACTGCTACTACTACTACTACTACTACTACTACTACTACTACTACTACTACTACTACT
>JAODFW021321651.1:0-14782 GCA_027575235.2 Palythoa mutuki
TTCTGTACTTCACGTCTACTTGTTAACTTCTGTACTTCACGTCTACTTGTTAACTTCTGTACTTCACGTCTACTTGTTAACTTCTGTACTTCACGTCTACTTGTTAACTTCTGTACTTCATGTCTACTTGATAACTTCTGTACTTCACGTCTACTTGTTAACTTCTGTACTTCACGTCTACTTGTTAACTTCTGTACTTCACGTCTTCTTGTTAACTTCTGTACCTCACGTCTACTTGTTAACTTCTGTACTTCACGTCTACTTGTTAACTTTTGTACTGCACGTCTACTTGTTAACTTCTGTACTTCACGTCTACTTGTTAACGTCTGTACTTCACGTCTACTTGTTAACTTCTGTACTTCACGTCTACTTGTTAATTTCTGTTCTTTATGTCTACTTGTTAACTTCTGTACTTCACGTCTACTTGTTAACTTCTGTACTTCACGTCTTCTTGTTAACTTCTGTACTTCACGTCTACTTGTTAACTTCTGTACTTCACTTCTACTTGTTAACTTTTGTACTTCACGTCTACTTGTTAAATGCTGTACTTCACGTCTACTTGTTAACTTTTGTACTTCACGTCTACTTGGTAACTTCTGTACTTCATGTCTACTTGTTTACTTCTGTACTTCACGTCTACTTGTTAACTTCTGTACTTCACGTCTATTTGTTAACTTCTGTACTTCACGTCTACTTGTTAATTTTTGTACTTCACGTCTACTTGTTAACTTTTGTACTTCACGTCTACTTGTTAACTTTTGTACTTCACGTCTACTTGGTAACTTCTGTACTTCACGTCTACTTGTTTACTTCGGTACTTCACGTCTTTGTGTTAACTTCTGTACTTCACGTCTACTTGTTAACTTATGTACTTCACTAGTAAGAGTTATATATCGGGGATATCTTTTGTCGTTTCAAAAATAAATACGCAGATTCAGGTTGTAAAAATTAAAACATTGTTTTTCTGCTAAACTCATGAGAGTTTATGTAACTGTTTGTCTCTGTTGAAAGGCTCAATAGAAATTGAAAAAAAATAGGTTCTCTTATTTTAGTAACTTTCGATAAATGCAAAATAGTTAATGGTCCTTGAATTTAAGAGCCAAGGGCTTTAGAAACGACTCAAAAATTCTTGAAAGACCATGAACTGGTTTCTGGAGAATGAAAGAGAACCCTGTTTACTACTACATCGCAGTTTAGCCAACGGCAGAAATTTCTGTATCAGTATTAAGCCGACTGGAACAAGTTGGGTAAAGTGTCTTGACCGAGAACAAAATGTAGTGGTCAGGTCCGGGCGTCGAACCGAAACAACCCTGCGGCTAGGTGTCACACACACACACTTACTGCCTAATTATAGACGTTCATAAATGGCAGCGATATTATATTATCATTTTTTTACATTTAAATATAGGCAATTTGCAGCAAGAGGTCACGTAGTACAAAATGCACCATACTGGGGCGCAGAAGAATGTGCTAGACTCCACTGGAAAATGTAAAACAAAGAAAAATCACACTTTTTTTGTTAATTTAGTTTTGTCTTGGAGTCTAGCACATCATTTTGCGTCCTAGTTTGGCGTCTTTTGTAACATGTGATCTCTTGCTGGAAAGATCCTATTAGTCCAACAAGCTTCGTTTTGGTCAACATATTCTTTTGAAAGTTTAACTAAAGAACGAGGCTAGTTGGGCTAAATTGAATGTAGACAAGAGAATATTTAAATTGTCGCCATTTATGAACCAGGTCTACAGGGATCATTAGTAAAATGTCTTCTTTCCTTGATGATATTACCTGGTAATACGATTTTTTGTCTTTTATATAATGTATTGGAGTTACGGTGTAATCCAGCACGGCATCAGCCGGTGCGCCATGGACAACTGGTCCAACCTGGGGCGGACTTGTATCAACAGTTATTCCGTCTGAATAAGCCATCGAAGACAAACCGGCGCCGTTGGTAGCCATAACTGAGATATAGTATGTTACTCCATCTTCCAGCAATGTCTTGTGTTGAAAACTTGTCTGAAGTCCACAGAAAGTCAAGTTTGATACGTCGCAATTACCTGCATTGAAATTCAACAGAAGTTAACTCTCAGTTTGTAAGTTACAATGTAACTAATTGTTTTCACATATAAATCTCTGAGGCAAAGGAAAGTAAGAAAATATTTTTAGTATGCGTCTATCTCTTTATATGCGAGGTCTGTCTTTCTGACTAACGTTTTTACGAGAAATACATCGAGTGCATTGGCAGAAAGATGAAGGGATAAACGAATTGTAAAACTATTCGCTCATGATCACTTGCTCAATCAGTCAATTAATTTACCTCCATATCTACCTCTCTTTGCTTGCCTACATTAATTACTACCTATCTAAACACCTGCCTTTCTCTCTTCCTTTATCTGTCTGTCTTGAGATAAGTATTTTAACGTACCTGCCGTTGTTCCTATGCACCAATGGTACTGTTTGATATCACTCTCGGAATCACTGAAGCCAGACCAGTGCGAAACGAGAACCTGGGTACCATGCTGGTAATCGGCATCTACCGGCCAAACCTCTCCTCCACCAAAAACCTTTGTTATGTTTCCATCTATTACACTACCAGCATTGGGTGGGGTCCAGTCCACCACAATCTGTGGCGATATAATATTTGTTTCAAGACCAAGATTATTGACTGCTTTCACGGTTACGAAGAAAGCAAATCCCTGAGTGATAGTCATGTTTAGTTCATCGAGATCCATTGAACTTTTCAGTTTGTCAACATAGGTGAAGGCCACAACGTCCTCTTTAAGTGGAGCGGTTCCTACTGCAACGTTATAATGGTTTATTCCGCTTTCAGGATCAGAAAAAGACCATGTGATCGTTGGAGCTGATGATGATGTAATGTAAAGAGTTTGTTTTCCTTTTGTTGGTCCAATTCGAAGTTTTCCCGTTAAGGGAGGGGTTCGATCTACTATAACTCCGTCAGACGTTGCAGTAGTTGTCTCTCCTCTAGTATTGTACGCGCGAACTTTTGCTGCATACTTTAACCCGTGTTTTAAAGATACATTGTGAAACTTGTGAGTTGAAGTCTTCAGATGTCTAACAGGCATATATTTTGTGTCACATTTAACTTGGTTTATGGAAGAGTTCAGAGGAACAGCACCGTAGCACCAATCATATTTGGTGATTCCATACAGTGGATCTTCAAAGTTTTCCCAGTGTATCCATAATGCCTTGTCATCTAGTTGATAATCGATGTCTTCTTGATGTGCGCGAGGGCCATCACTCACAATGCCAGCTGTAAATTTCCCTAAAATTAGCGTCATACCTGCAGAACAGGTAGTCGCCTCCAAACCAACGCCGTTACGTGCACGTATGCAAACATAATAAGTGGTATTACTAACAAATGTGTTGTTTCTTAAAATTATTCCATTCGCGCTGTTTAATGACAATATCACCGTGTACCTATTGCTTGGTAATCTAATCAGATCTGGCAAAGATTTCCCGGTTACCCAACTAAAATACTCGATTCCACTTTCCAGGTCTTTAAATCCACTCCAAGTGAGAACAATGGATACGTTCTTTATGTAGTCCGAGTTACGATCGTAAAAGTTTGGTAGAACTAATTGTGAGGAAATTGATCCCGTTACCGGTGGTGTGCGATCAACGACAAACCCCCCTGACGCGGCGGTTGTAGTCAAACCTGCGTTGTTCTCAGCAACGACACTGAGGTAATATGTTTTCCCAATTTTCAAAGAGCTGGAAGAAATAGTCAGCTTGTTGGTGAATGCAGATATGCTTGTAAGTGGTTCTACATCTTGCAAGCCCGATGAGGTTCCTAAACCCCAACTCTGGGATCTCAAACCGCTTTCTGTATCAGCCACATACCAGGTGAATACAAGGTTGTCATTCTTAGGATTGTAATTGATTCTGATGTCTTTCACTTTTGGTGGCGAGTTGTCAATGGTTACACCGTTTGTCCAATAAACAACTGTAAATCCGACTGCATCAGTTATTTTAACTCCAACCACGTATTGTATTCCATCTACGTATTTAGGATTTGTTCGACCATTTCCAGTAACAAGAGCACTAGTTGCGTTTAGTACATTTCTCTTTTTTGAATGGAACGGTATTACCACTTTTCCACTTAATTTCTCCTTAACACTAAACTCGTATGTTGTTATCATCGATTCGTTGTCACGACATTTCCACGACACGCGCAAACTGTTGACCCCAGCTACAAATCTCAAATCGCTTTCTATTGGGCCCAATCCATCCCAAACAGCAAGGCAGTATGGGGGAACACCATCAACGGTAAAACCATCAGACGTAATTGAGGAGGATAAACCTAAATTGTTTTGAGCAGCAATACGAACGTAGTACTTTCTACCGTTGGAAAGCGATTCCGAAGGTTGGATCAAATATCTTCTGATTGCGGAACTGACACTGAATGGTCCTGCAACCAAATCGCTTTTTGCATTCTGTTCCTTTAGAATACTAATGTTGTAATATTTGACTGGACTTTCTGGGTCAATAAACCCCCACTTCACCACCAATGCATAACTAGCTTTCTGAAAGCGCTCGTGTTTGATGAAAAGTGCAACGGGAGGCGTGATGTCAATAATAACTCCATCAGAAGTTGTAATCGTTTTCAAACCAGCTCGGTTAGTACACACAACTGTTGCAAAGTAACGGACACCAACTTTTGGCTTCAGTTTGAAAGTAAATGAAGTGGTACCTTCAGCAACTGGAGTAAAATCCATCACGTCTGCATCACCAGGTTGTGTACCAAAAGCAATTCTAACTTCTTTTATCGAACTTTCAGGGTCTGTACAGTTCCAGAAAGCAGATAAAGAGTTCCCAATAATTACTTGTGAGTCAATCACTGCATCAGTACCATCATGCACTGGGACCGTAAACGCGGGTGGAGTTCCATCTACCATGACACCCTTTGACGTCACTTTGGCACTTGGCACCCCCAGTACGTTGTATGCTATCACTGAAGCGAAGTAAACCTGGCCATTTGTTAACTCTTTGACATTTAACCTTGAACTTGGATGCGATGTTGATAGTCCAACTTTAATAAAATTTTGGATGTCAATGCTACCGGGTTTTGTACCGAAACCGAGCCTATAATATATAATGTGAGTCTCGTCTTCTGTAAAGTTGTTCCAGTTAGCAGTAAGAACTGATGTGTGCGTCTGGAAATTAACTCCTGGGCTAACTTTTCCATCCATGACATAACCGGGCTGAGGGGGTGTTGTATCTATTGTAATTCCGTCTGACCAGAAGTAAGCTGAGTTATTTGCCACATCTGTCACGATCAAGCTTGCATAATATTTATGGCCGGTTCTTAAGACAACATTATCAACTGTATAGCTGTTTGACGTTGTTGTAACTTTTTGGTGTGGTGCGATGTCACAGATTAGTGAAAAAGGTTTCTCGGTAATTCCTACATAAATATCTGCAATTGCCGTGTTATCACTGAGTCCGTACCAGTGAACTCGATACATATCAGTAATCATTTGATAATCAGTGTCACCATATTGCCATCCATCTAAAACTATACCTCTTTTTGGCATCTCCGTGTCACACAACAGTGGTGTAGATGAGTTCGTTGATAGAAGCCCCGCGCTGTTGATAGCTACAAATGTCACGTAATACTTAAAACCATTGACAGTTTCTATAGTGTCACGGCTTGTCCAGTTAACTCTCAGCAAGGTTATCGGCTGTTGAAATTTGAAGGGTTCAAAGCTCATTGCGTCATCAGCTCCTTCGTACGTCCCCACGCCAACTTTGTACTCCAGTATACCAGAACCAAAATCTTCAGCTTCGAAGTAACCGGTAAACTGAAAACGCGATTTGTTTATATAACTTGGAGGGATTGTATCTTCGTACCCATACTGCACATGAGTAACCAAAGGTGGTGATGTATCAACCGTGAGAGTCTCCCCGTATGCTTTTGCATTTATTCCAACGCGGTCACGAGCCTCTACAACTATTGAATACAAACCGTCAGGCATATTGACTCGCATTCCGGCCCTGCGAACACGGCCAGCTGGTTCCAGAGGTTGTAACAGCTCTGAAGATTTCAAAGATAAAACTGACAATCTAAAAGTTCGAATTCCGGAACCCTCGTCGTAGAACATATTGTTTGTGCAAGTGCCATAGTCTTTGGGGTTAGCTTGATAGGCCGCAACAGGTAGATTCTCGTCAATTCGTTCCTCATCAACCTTACACCATCCCCATCGTGCCCATACTGCCCAGTTTAGTATTTGATACAGCACTGTAGGACCCCTAAAACCGTTAATGATTTGTCCAAGGTGAGGGGGCTGGAAATCGATAAGTATTCCGTCACTGCTCGCATTTGAACAAAGTCCAACGCTGTTACAGCCAATGATAGTCAAGTAGTAGACTCTACCACTCTCAAGCATAACTCCGTTCAGGGTTACTCTTGTTGCCAGACCCACACTTCTTGTTGTGTACACATTATCAAGTCCTGGAGTAGTTCCCAGTCCAATACGGTACTCCTCAACGTTGCTTTCTCCCTCAGTGAAGGCACCTTCCCAGTGACCTTGATACTGAAACTGTTGATTTGAGTACTCAAGATCGTACCTCTTGAGGCCGTCTTTAATTCGTCGTGGTGATGCTGATGGAGGACTGGGATCAATAAGAATTCCATCAGATGTAACAGTTTCTACTTGTTTTGCTCTATTTACGGCCCTGACTGTCACGTGATACCGCTGTTTCGGTTGAATTTTGCCTCGGGGGATGGTCAAGGCAACAAACACCGAGCCATCGTCGTATTTACTCAGTGTTGAAATTGTTTCAATGTTAGTCAACGGTAAAACGTCATAACTCAATGGGCTTCGACCAACTGCAATCTCCTGCCGTAAAATTCCAGATTCATCATCTCTACAATACCACTTAGCGCTGAAAAAAGACAAATCCCTTACGAAATCAATGTCTTTGATATCTGATCTGTTTTGGACATCAATAATATATGAGCAAATCGGGAGTGTGATGTCCGGCGTAAAGCCGTCGGAACTTGCTGTTGTTTGCAGCCCTGCTCCGTTTGTAGCGCGAACTACTACTGTATAAGTATCACCTGCATTGAGAGATAGTTGTTGTCTTAGAAGTAGTCTTTGACTTAGAGGAATCGTTTTGTATGGAGATACTATCTCGCCAGTATCCTTCCTTGCTATTGCCCATTCATACTGAACAATGGGACTTTCTGCATCTGTGAAGGAGTTAAATTTTGCAAAGACCTGTCGCGTTGAAGACAGGTAATCGAGATCATGCTCTTTTTTACCGTCTTGAATTGACCCTGCTACTGGTGGGGTTGTGTCGACTACAACGCCATCACTGCACATCACTGTTAGAAGGCCAACATGATTTGTAGCAACAACACGGGTAAAGTATTTTTTGCCTTGTTGAAGTGTAAGTCCAGTCGCAATAGCTGACGTCGTGTCTCCTAATTCATTCAACGGTACTACATCAGACTCTTTTTCATTTAGAGTGCACGTTTCTCTTGAGGATATACCCCACTGAATTTTAAGAATTTTTTGATTTTCAACTTTTATTTCAAAACTGACAGCCAGTGATAAAGTAATGGACTGATAATCAACATCAACGCCTTGATCTGCTCCGTCGTATACAAAAGATATTTTAGGGCCTCGAGTTGCTGCGTGAAAAACCCCACATGGAGCAATGGGACTTTTTAAGCCTTCGTCATTGACTGCACTAACGCTAGCATAAACAGCTGTATTGTGTCTGATCTGAAGTGGATTGATGTGGTGGCTTTGGCTTACAGTTACTTTAGAATAGTATAAGTCCCTTGAGCCTTGTATTCTTCCGAGGGTAACTTCATAATGGTTTATTGCTTTGTCCTCTTTGAACCCCTCCCAGGTGATGACGTACGACTTTGGTCCTGATTGACTTGCTTTGCACTGGCCAATGGTTGGCGGCGTGATGTCATGGTCTTTCTGACAGGTGGTAAAGAGAGTCCTTTCAATTTCTTGCATTGCCCATGTCCACTCCTTGAACGTCTTTCTCTTGCACCATTTTATTTTTATTGAACAACCAAAAAGCCAGCACCTAATTCTGATGCAAAGTCGCAAGCGATACCAGAGATAAACACGTATTGTAAGGGGACGCATGCGCATTTTGAGCTCAAGGCAAGCGCTTAGAGGCCAGCGATCGATCTTTGCCGTTAATATGGGAATAAGATAAGTCTCCAGAATTCTTGCCTCTATAGTTACACCTACCTCTACGATAATGAGAGCAAGACTTGCTCCAGCATAACATGAGACCCACGCCCCAGGGACTAAACCGGCTTTTACCTCTTTGTCTTTCAGACACAGCGATGCATAGTAGTTGATTCTTATGTGACCATCGGCTCCCGCAAACAACTTCACTGGAATTCCAAATACATAAATCGTTGTGCTAACTTCAAAGAACTTGTATGCCTTCGGTTTCATTAATTGGCCTTCCTTAACGGATGTGCATTTTGTTTCTTCTGTGACGCCATCGGTGTCCCGCCTCCTTCTCCCGTGCCTGTGTTTCATTTCCAGCTCTTTTGTATACACATCTTCATGCGATATTTCGACCGCCAATCGCCGCCTTCGTAATGCTCCACAACGTTGGTTTCCAAATGGGAACAATTTTGTTGGCTTAAATATCCAATCGCCTAGGACTCTCAGCTTAAGACAATTTTCGTGAACAGAAAAATTTGTCTGCATTATTGGTAGTTTTAGTTTAAAAAAACGATCTTCAAAATCACTCAGCGTCGTTTTATATTTTTCTTTCTCCGAAATTGTACCACTAGAAAATACAATTACAACATGCTCATCGTCAACAGTCTGAACCGACTCTAATCCAGAAGGAACTCTAACGGATCTCTGAAGAGTTTGGTCACTTACTCCAAGTTCTTTATCCGTTCCCAACTTGTGGAACTCTAGTCTGCATTGAAAACCAGTTGATAATGCACAACGTGATACGCATGCATATTTATATCCAAACTGCCTGGTTATGGTCATACCCCTTGCATCTTTTCCAAGAGTAACGACCCTGTCCTGTTCTGCTTCTCCGGCTAGAAAATCACCATTTGAAGCCATCCGAAAACTATAAGCTTTACCTTTTTCACCATCGGTTATCCAAAGGCTGTTCGTCAGCAAATCGTACGAAAGAGATGTTACGTTAAATGTTAAGTCTACTACACTTGCTGCCGTGATATTAGAAGGTTTTTCCTGGCTTAAAGATTCTAAGACATCGGATTTGAGAAATCCATACATCTTTCCTTCTTGGGTGTTCCCTGTCCATATGAAAGATTCGACGACTGCAACACCGCCAAGTTTAGCTTTTACAGTAACGTTATACTTCTCTGCTAGCTCAATTATTTTAGTTACATTCCCGGTATTTATGTTCATGATTACGAGTAAAGAAGGCTTACCCTCATTTGTGGAAACTCCGTGCATGGAAAGAATCATGAGAGATTCTGACAATTGGGCAATCCCTTTTACTTTGTAGTTGTCAAAAAGTCCTGGGACCACCCAACGTCCCGTGTCTGTGAGAGATGCTAAATCGTCTAGGTGAGCATATTTAAAGGTAAAAATGTACTTGAGGTATATCTTAGAGGAACGACGAAGAACTCTCAAACAAACTTTCGCTGAGCAGTACGGGTAATCGTCAAGGTCTATTTTTTGGTGTTTTGGGTCCAGTCCTCTTTGACGTATTTGTATTTTATCAAGAAAGTTTGTAACTTTGTCCATGAAACGCTTGACTCTTGCAGTGATATTTTGAACAACTATTACAAATTTGTGTAAATCAGGACTAATTTTCTTTGATATATTTGCCGCTCCGTTTAGTAGGTTTATAACGGGTGTTGTTAAGGGGTCAATGTTCCTTTTTACCAGATCAGCGTACTTAGTTGCTCCAATAACGACCTCCTGAACAGCGTAAACTGAAGGAGCGACGTCTCTTGTTTCATTGAAAATTGCGATGGCTTGTTTGACCTGATTACGTACTTCGTTGAATATCGTCTCGTGTTCAGCAAAGACGTTATCATAGGCACTTTTGAGAGCTTTGTGATTTGTAGTGACTAGGTCTTTGATTTTATTAACGAGCTTTTCAACATTCTTGTATTTGTCCCACAAGCGCTTGAAAACATTTTTAGATTCTCGCTTTTTGCGCCCGATTTCTTTGGTTTTGTTTTGAATTTCTGCACCATTCAGTCGCTCAACTAAGGCTTCAATTTTTTTCACATCGTCTTTCAGGGAAAACTCTTTCACTTTGGTTATCAAATCTTGAACCTTTTCTCTTAACGCGTTAAATTTGTCATATATTGGGACACAAGAGTTCATCGTCCGGGAATATTCTTGGGCTTTTGGCAACTCGACAAACAAATGCTTAGATGCTTTTCCTAGAGCTTTAGCTTGGTCAGTAAACTCCTTCTGTACGCAAGGCCCGCCTTTGACACAGTCTGGAAACACGTGTGTAACAAAGTAACCTACCATTCTTGGAATCATTTTTATAAGTACCCACAATTCTTTTAAAAACGTCGTAAATCGCTTCCAAGCAATTCCAAAAGTTTTCCAAAAGTTTCTCCAACAGGGGCCCACATCACGTAACATAGCTTCGATATCATGGCAAGTTGGAGCTTGTGCTAAAGATTTCAGAATGGGAGACAAGTTGCTTGTTATTGGCTTCAGGTTGATATAGAACTCTATCATCTCATGACTAATCACGGATGTTTTTATGAAGTCATCTTTGATTCTGTAGAATGGCTCTTTCAGAAAATTTAATCGACGTATCCCCTTCTTAATCAGTTTAATTGCTTGGTTGGTCAAGAACCTATTTACCAACTCTGCAAGATTGATATTACGAAACTCTCGTAATTTCTTTTGGCTTTTTTCTTTAAACTTTGAGCACATATTGTGTAGTCTTGTTTCCCAGTTGTTAACAAATGTTTTGCGAAACTCCCGAAGTTTTGCTTTTAACGCTGGTGCACCGCCTGAAAACTGTGCTACAATATCTGCAATTTTTCTGGCCTTTTTGGCATGCTCCGGGATTTTCTTTAGTTCTCTTGTACCGTTTTTTATAAATGCAAGGATTCTTTTAAGACCCTCTGTAAAGTCATTGTCTTTCTTTACCTGTGTCAGTACTTTGGAAATTATATCAGCAACCGCTGACACATCACCCACGTGATCATCCATATTATCTACATACCATTTTTCAGCCTTTGTGACAACCTTCTTAAAACCCTGGGTGAATTTATAAACCTTTCGTGAAACAGGACCAATGAAAGTAGAAATTTCATCGATTGCTTTAATGGCCCACTCTTCGACGTCATCGATTATTTTTGTGGTAAAATTTGCACCTTTTCGACACAAAGCCACAGCTTTTCCTGAAGTGCCGTTTGCAAAATCTAGAACTTTATCAGCAAACTTTTTAACACGTTGCAATTTGTCGGTGAGGGGCCTCAGAGATCTTGAGATAAATTTTCTAACTTTTTTTGTGACATTGTGTTCTAGTTCTTTTACAAAATCTTCGATAAGAGCTGTAAAATTTTTCGCTTCAGATGTAGAGTTAAAGAGATTGTCATCAAGTTCTCTCAGGAAGACGATGGTAACGTTTTCAATCCTCGTGAGAAATTTGTTAACAAATGGCGCAGACTTTACCGGCAAAGCTACAACCCATCGGCAAAAATGTTTGAAAGTCCAGTGATATGATTTGTGATTGTCACCGATCTTGCCAAAAAAATCCGCGATTTCAGTAAAATTGAACATATTTGATGACTGCTCTTGAACTAGTGATTGGACATTGTCCAGAAACACGTAGAGATTTCTTAGTTTTGGAGGCCAGTCTTGTACTTGTCTCTTTCCTCGACCACCTTTCATAAGTTCTGGAAACAAAACGTTAAGATCACTCTTTCCACCAGGACCAACATCGTTAAGAAATGAGTTCAGATCAAAGTTCGGCTCATTAAATTGGTTAAAAAAAACCGCCACTTTTTTAAATTTTTTCATAAAGTCAACAAAATCCGCTGAATTAAGATCTACTTTCAAATTTAAACGTTTTTTCCAGTCGAACGAAAGACCAAATGGTAACGGTTTTTTGTTGCCTCGATCGTCTCTTGGAAACTTTTGTTCCAGTTCTGGTACGTTTGGCTTTGGCAGTTTTAGGGTTCCAATTCTTTTGAAGCCTTTCATTATATCGGAGAAAATGCTTCCGAATCTGATGGTGTCCTTTAGCGTCTTCAAAAACTCGTTTAAATTTCGAACAAGATTCAAAGCATGGCGAAAATTCAATGTGTTGGAAAAGCCTTCTGGTTTCTTTTCTCCAATTGATTCAAAGTAGTTATCAATTTCTTTGTCTTGCTCTTCGAGTCCCACTCGAGTCAATCTTTCAGTCAGGTCCTTCATTTGAAATCTTTTTGAAATGCCTCGAGGAAGCCTTGAGATAACCTTATCCACTGTCCTCTTTATATTATCGAAGAATTTGAGCGCCTTGTCTAAAACTTTCCCTACAACGCTGTCTGATCCTACAACACTTTGAATCGTCTTTGCTTGATCAATGATGTTTCGCCACGATTTAGCTTTGGCTATAACTTTCTTTGCAAACCGAATTACCTTGCTAATGAGTTTTCCAGACTTCATAGGTTTGAATAAGTTTTTAACAAACTCAATGATCTTCCTAAAGAAGTTTGTAAGTCCACGAGTTTTAAGTGGAAACATTTTAGCAACCTTTTCTCGAGCTTTATTGATAAAATTTATGAACACATCCAGCAGGCTTCCTGCACTGTTAATTAGCTTATCCACAAAGTTTGTTACAATCTTGATGATATCATTTGGAATATCGTTCTTATAACTTGCCGCTACTTTAAAAGCGGCTTTTCCATCAACAATATCATAGCCCCATTTCATGAGGTGAGCACGAAGTAAAGCAAGATTATCGACATTGATTTCAAATTTGCCACCAAAAAGCCCGATGCGCAGCCTAATTTGATTAACAAACCGGATAAGAGCTTCAGCTCCCGCAAACTTTCCTCCGAAAACTTTCTTCCATTGTTTTTTGGGACCGAGAGAATAATCCCAGGGCTTGAGAGCAGGAATAAACGCACGTTTTTTCCGAATAAGATATTTGCGTTTTCTTCTAAGATCGTGAGATTTCGGATGTTTCCCATGATTCTCTAGGAATTCAAGTATGACAGAGTCCAACTCGTCACCAACCTCCGCTGACCACATGACATGTTCTATGGCTTTCACTATTGGCTTTGAAAGGCCTTGATGCCTTTCAATGAATACTTTAATTGCTTCAGACTTGACGTGGTTCTCTTCGTCATGATAGATAGCATTGAGTAAATACTTGCTTGTATGACTTTCCGGAAGTTTGCGCATGGCAGAGATGACCGCTGATCGGATGTCAGAACTGTCATGGTCTCGGTGACGCAAAATGATATCTAGACCCTGGGTGTTGCCTAGGTTACCCAAGCCCCATATATGATCTCTAAGATACGATTCATGCTCGTAGGTCCCAGGGATGTACCGTGTTGATTTATTGGTGTAGCTGTCGTGGATGAGACGTAAAACAGTGTCTCCAAGAGAACTGTTAAAACCTTGCATCTGTGATCGTTTCGTAACGCTTGCAAGAATCAACATAGCCATTGTTGAGGCATCCCCATATCTCGATTCTTCTTTGACGTAATCAACTAACATGTGAAAAAGACAATCATGCAAAGGGGCCTTGGAAAGAAAAAATACAGCTTCCAGAAGAGTTTGTCTCTCCTCGTTGTTCAATGGTCGTGGAGTGTCAGAGTGTAAAGCGTTAGCGAGAACCTTCTGCGCCTCTTTGCCTCCATGAGCGCTCATTGCATTAACCAGCGCCATCCACGTAGTGGAATTCTGATGGGAACGCGCTTCAATAAGCTTTTGCATCTGTAAAAAGATTTCTCTGTTGTTGGCGACTATATAATGAAGCTCTTTTATACATTCAGCGAGCTCGTCCTCAGCAACCGATGTATCAGAATAACATTTAATCAACTCGTAAAGACCTCGGTTTTTCTTGTCCTCGCCACCAACCGCCGACCATTTAATTTGATCTTGATTCGTAAAGATGAGACGATCCTGATTCAGGGTTTTCTGGATTTTATCTGCCACGAGAAGGTCATCAGCAGCGGAACGTGGAGCTCTGTGGCGATTTGACTTGGAGCAAGATCTTAAAACCAAGTGGCTGTAACCATCAGCGGAAATGTCGATATCCTGGCTGTTAACGTGAAACCCTTTGAAGTTTTCGCTTCTTGGGTGCCCTTTGGGGTTTTGGAAAAATGCTTTATGAGTGCGTCGTACTTTTTGAACTTTACCATCCACAATGTCGACATTAACTAAGTAATTTGTCTTGACTTTATGAGCGTTTTCACCTTGTACAGGAAGATTCTCGGGAAACTCTGTGTAATCATAGTTGTTCCATGTTCGCCTGAAGAGAAGCTGAGCAGGGCTCTTTTCCAGCAATGTATAATTTGCTCGATATTTTCCGGAATCGTCTTCCTCATGAACCTTAAACTCGGTCGATGTTAAGTCTTTCAGGTTCATTTGAAACGCTCCAACGATTCCTTTGTTTAGTTTGAACAAAAATAAAACCGTAAGTTCAATTTACATCTGTAGTCGATCAATTTGTTTTGCGGTTCGTGAAAATATCAGGGAGACGTTTAGAGTGCGTTTGTTCAGGACTATAAAGGCCTTGGCTAAACTAGGAAACAATGTTGCGGAAACATTGTTTCTTGTTGTGTTTCCCAGTTTAGCCGCGCGGGAAACATAT
>JAODFW021322623.1:0-39287 GCA_027575235.2 Palythoa mutuki
ACTTGAGTGCCCTGAATTTATCGTGACCCACCCCTTATTCTTGCCAGCCCACCCCCTGGCATAAATAATGAATGCTCTCTAAGCTTGATCTTTTTCTGTTTAGTAGCAAACTTTGCTGTAACAATTCTAGGGCTCACTGCTTCCCAGCAAACCAGCGATTTTGCTGCATCCCTTGATAACATCAGTGCGACGCCTTGAGTATGAGCAGCTCCATCCTCTCCATATGACCTGAAAACAGGACCACTTCTCCTGATGATAAAGTTAGCTGTCCAGCCTGATTCCATCTAGTTTCGTTCAGGGTTAGGTAAATCAAAAATGCTAAAACAATTTGCTACTTTTACAGCGTTAATTTTTGTTCTTGTCTGATTTCTAAAATTGATAAAGAATGGCTGGAGTGGAATCTTCTCGAGAGCTTTAGAAAGTTTTACCCTAGCACACGTTAACAAAACTATTAACATTTCTGACATTTTGACGAACAATATGTGGTTTCTTAAAAAGTCAATCTGACAGCAACGTTGTACGCTGTGTATGTCGTGGTACCGATTAACTTTCTGAACGCTTCTCAGGGCTTAAAAACGTTCTAGGGTCTCATGCACATAGCCTGCGCACCAGGCGGTGCTGTGATGATTTGGTCGCCATATTGGACGAGTTTGAGAGGACTGAGGAGAGGAATATGACCCCTTTCGATGTCTTTATTTTGCTCTTGTCCCCAGTCCTCCACATCACAAGACCGCCAGCTACGCCACATCACAAGACCGCCAGCTACGCAGGCTGGGTCACATACAAAACCATATCAATCCTTACATCTAAGAACACAGTCGCAAACTCTCTGCTACAGTGCGTCTTTAAAGGGTGGGGCTAAAACAGTTTCCTGTAATGAAGCAAAAGGGAGGAGAAGGCAACGGACAGAGAGTTATTTTCATTCTTTTCCAAATACATCTCAGCTCATGTCATAGAGGCGGGGTGTTAGGTCATGTACAAGTGCTGCTAACGAATTCTTTTCCATACTTTAACACGTGCTGTTTTCCAACGGACTGTTTATACCATGTCTTCCTGAGCATTACGAGAAATAATACTGAGAAGCTTGATCTACATGTGTTGTAAGAAGCATTGATTAATTCTTCAAGGTGGGTCTCATAACACCATACGCCGGTATCAGCTGGTACACATAAACATTATTGAATTTAAAATCCGTTGTCCCACCCTCTGAGTATTTGTAAAACAAAACAAAACAATCCATTTGCTTACTAATTTACATGGAAAAGCAAGAAAATCATTTCGTGAAGCCAATTACGAATAAATAGATAACTTAAGCAATGCCGCGAAACACGAATAAAACAAAATTCCTTTCCAACACAATAAAAAAGTTTGTTCTGGGAGTTCGTTGGAGGGTCATAAAGACAAATCTTTTGGGCTTCCTGGTAAATCAGAATATAACCTTAGGTCTGCGGAATAAAAAATTGCCAAAAAAATGAACAGTTGGCCATGACACGAAGTTTAATTTACTAAAAATGACTCCAGTTTCTAAGTTAGAACATCCGTTCTTTTGTTTGTATCAGTCACACACTTATCTCTTATACTGGTTGTATATTTATAATTTTTACAAATCGTAGAGAATTGTTATCCAGCTGTTTACAACAAATTTGTTAAAGACCTTAATAGCTTCAATCAAGATTTCATTAAGAGATAAAACTATTGCCATAGGGTTTGTGCTTTGTTATATCACAATTACCACACACAATAAAGGCTAACACCACATGTGTTCACTAAAATTCTTCAGAACCGTCAGGCTCTTTTGGTCTACTCCATCATTTTAATGTTAAGTTCAAAGTTTTACGCGATTTCACAACTGTAACCGGCTTTTTGTTCGCAATTATTTCTGGTGCTATTTTTGTTTTATTCTAGATTTGCTTCTGTTTTGCTCTTGTTTGATTGATGTCCCTTGCAGCTGTTCTTGTTTTTGCTGTTTCTTTTTGTCCTTGGCGGTTTCTCCTTGTTTTTTTTTTCTTGTCTCACTCTCTCCCTCCTTAGTTTTGCCTATTTTTTCTACTAGTATATGACATTACAGGTTTTTCTATGGAGGTGTGTTAGGCAGGCGAAGGTGGGTACGGGATAATAGCTTGGTCATATGGAAGTGTGTTAGGGAGGGGAGGGTGGTGGACAAAAAGGAAAATCACCCGTTCCTCGGTTCTTCTTTTGGATTCTTTATCTCTAATCTCCATCGCAAAAGAAGCAATTCACGTTTTATCCAATACTTATTTCTCGAAATTTCCCAGTTTAAATCAGTTCTTTACATTCTAGAAGTCAGCCTTGTTACACTGCACTCACTCTGTTTTTTTATTATAACCTTTTCCGACACCAAATTAACACACGCATATACGCGAAGTAAAATAAATATTTGATTTGAGCCAATGTTGTTGACCATGGCAGACTCCGCAGTATCAAATCTATATCACCGTCAGTAGCCGTTTCCTTGCAAGTCAATACCAGATTAAACATTAGGAAATATAAAATTGAATTTTGAATAATTTTCAAGACTTTAGTTAATAGTTTTTAAAATGCGTAGATCTATTGTTAATTCAATAAACGTGCAAATATTGTTAACAAAGATTCAACAAATGATTTTTTATATAATTTTTTTTTGGCAAATGAAAAGTACTCACGTTTTGGGCTCTTTTCACACACTAACTACAACTAAACCTTAAGTTTAATGGTACAATTTAAGAACTGATATCGTTCCATGTTTATATAGGTGTTTGAAACAATTGACGAAAACTTGGCACTTCAATTTGACAACTTCTGAATGACCCAATGACAACTTTCAAAATGTCTGATTCTTTTTTTACATGGAGCGGTTAACAAAACATATAAACAATATATAAAAACAGATTATGACTATCGTGTAGGCAATGTAATTAGTAGATCATGGTTCTAGAGTTTTCTCTTGGTTTATTCAACGCAACAAACAGCACAAAAAGCCGAAAAATCCGCTATACAGCGAGGCAGGACTAATTATGATTGAGAATCGATATCGTCAAATGGTTGACCTCATTTGTGTGACGTGGAATTTCACGAGATGTTATATTGAGAGTGAGAACTAAACCTGACGTATATCGTCAAACAATCACACGACAAAGAGATCAGTTAATGGGAAAAACAATCTTAGTAAAACAAAGGAAAACCGGTGTGTTATACCTCTTGTATTGGACACACATTTAGCTTCCTTTATCAATTTTGGACCTCCTCCGCCTATTTGCTTTGTAAGCGATACAAGTTTATTTTTTGTATTGTCTGTGCCTAGATGACCCCGATACCCTTAACTCTGCCGACAGGATAATCTGAGTTACATAACACGCAAATGCGTAAAACGGAGCAGTATCGAGTCATGTATTAGCCGCAGTGCAACTCATAAAACAACACAGTTCATTCTTTACGACTAAACTAAACTGTAACTGTACCTTATTTGGTGTAGCGCTTAATATTAAAATGGTAGGATAAAACTAACTTTATATTATTGTGGTAATTGGAAGATGCTCTGGTCGGCAAACCGCTCCGTTTCGATATTGAAGCTGTACTGCCAAGACACGCAATCATTGGGCTGCTAATTAATTCTAAGGCCAAGGGCAAAAAAGATATTTTTGTACACAAAGCTAACAATAAAATTAACATTTTAGGACTGAGGGTCATCGAGGGTTGGTGCAGGTCTAAATATGACTTGATAAATAAAAATACATTTTTTTCTAGAATAGTATTGTAAATTGGTATTAAATTTTAAATTACCCCTATTTTTATATTTTTTGGGGGAGCTGATTACAATTAAATAGAAATAAAGTTCCATTTCATTGTGAGTGTTGGAAGAAGAATTTTACCAGTTTTTGGTACAGAGACTATTCGTAACACACTTCAACAAGTATTTAGCCCATAACGGATCAGTAAAACTGCGTGGTATACCAGTTAAAAACCACTATTATTGATCAATTTATTCTATACCTTATAGCAACTAAAATGTCTAAAGATAGAAAGTGTGCGTCTCAACTGCGTTGCTCAATGGAAATAGAACTTCAAGTAAGTTCCATTGACGTTGCACATTCAAGGTTCCACCCCTCAGATCTCAGTATCACTGACTGCTCGGTTTAACGCCGGCAGTTAACAACTACAAACAAGACTCAATAGCCCACTTCGCACTTGTTTGTATATACATGATCATGTTATTTAAAAAGCGCTAGTTTTAGGACGGCTGAAGAGAGTTTTAGGAACAAGACATAAAGATTAGTCGTGACACTAACTGTTATAGTCCTTAGGCTAAACCTTGCGCTTTCGATCTACCGTTTAAAAGCATTTCCCTGTTCGCAAAAATTTAAATGTTCTTAAATTCTACTTTTCAATTTGATTCATGCCGCTGGGGACAAGTATTTTTAGCCTGAAAATCTACTTCCTTAAGCTTCTATTGTGTTAGCTATTGACTCGGTGCGTGCTGCTTGCTCCAGTTGCTAGATCAGCAAAAGTCTCTCACGGATTCTCCTGTGCTCCCAAAAATGTGGTCATCCCAGGGCATGACTCACTGTATCCAACCGCTGAGTGAATTTTGTTCATCAAAACGGTCTGAAAGTCTCAGATAAGTTTCGCTAATGTTGTATTTTACGTCGTTTACGCAAGTGAAATAAACGCAAACAGGTTATAGATACAAAATATATATCTTTAAAAAGACCAAACCTGGGGCAATTCTTGTCGTTTTCCGGGCTTGACCTTTAGCACATCACAAATTATATTTATAGCTTGTTTTTTCTAGGTGTGGAACCATTATATTTATTTCTTGCCTCTAGTGTTTATGTTTGTGTCTGCACCCGTCCGCAAATCCATGCTTTTTACCCCATCCCACGGCTTCCAAGTCGGCACACCACTTTCGCTTTCACTCAATATTTTCTTACCTCCTTTAATCTTTGCTAAAATTTCATTGCTTTCAGGCTTTCTTCTTTGCTATTTATATAATAGAATATTTTTGTTCACAGCCATATTCTAATTCCTCGCTCGAATATACGTTTAGGACTTCATTAGAAGAATCTCACTACAACTACCCATTTTTTCTACTTGTTTTTTTTGTTCTATCAAACAGCTGTTACTTTAAATTGTTTTAGCAAAACTGGAAAACTCGCACAAAATATATACGTCTTAAAAAACTCTTCACTGTTAACTAAACCTTAATGTTGTATCATAAACGTAGGCCAAATCTACTGAATTTTACATAGTAGCAAACATTAACGGGGTCCAAACCAGATTAGAGATTCACGAGTAGGGGCGCAAAATTGGTTTTGGCCTACATATACATGATTAAGATCAGTGTCCACATTTGAAAACTTGTCTTACTGAGAACTTATTTTCAAATACTACTTTTACATTTTGTTTGTCTCTCTAGGTAGACTGTTTTGGTCATATGACAATAAACCAAAAACCATAGAACTAAATGATTTTGGATGTTGGGTGGGGTTAAGTGATGGGAGGGGCTTTGATCTGGCAACCGGTTTTCTCTTCATGTACGTGGGGCTGGAGTGTATTGTGGAGAGGATGTTAAACGAAAATGGTAATTAACCTAAAGAATTACACAATAACATTTGCAGAGAAAAGGAAATCGAAAAAGCGACACGAACATTTAAGAGATTAATTTTACTTTTCTGAAAAACACAAAGTTATGGGCCATACGCCAGCAACTAGAAGACTAGATAGAAGCTAGTTTTATCTCAACTCGGCTTTTGTGGCAAAATGCTCTTTACTCTTGTACGTTTACTTAAAACTAACTTAGACAGGATGGGCAGAAATGCCAGGCAAATAAAAGATTCAGTGAGCATGAAGAATTCGACAAATAACAAATGACAAAGAGCACGATTTAATTTGCATTCTTTGTGCGTTTGTTTCTTAAAACAGAATTGTCGTGGCCAGTTTCTTTGAAATTGATAAGCTTTAATATATTTCTGTTCAGAAAAATATATTAAGAATTCTTTTAACTTCAAAGAAAAAATGAATACAGAGAGACTTAATGCTTAAAACGGGACTGACATCAATAGACAAAAAACGTGCCAGAACCGACGGTCATCTATGGTCGTGATAAAACAGACCGAATGCACGCTTTTTTTGTAAGAACAACTTTATAAGAACAACGAGGCTCAAATTTGCCAAAATTTAAGAACAATTTAAAAGTTCATTCAGGCTGAGGCTTGATAACTAGGAACGTTTTTGTGGTAGAAAATTGACTTAAACTTCTATCGATACAGCAGAAAACATAAAAAGATTCACTGCAAACACTGCTCAACAAAACAATGAAGGTAGTTCGCCTCTAAATTCAGCCGTATAATACATGTGTGACGCAAGGCGTTTGATTTTCCAATACCTTGTTTTATTTTGTTTTTCTTCATTAGAAACCGTTCACAGAAATCAGAACAATTAAGAACAATGAGCCTCAGCAAAATTTACTGGTTCTTATGAAAAAAGCGTGTACTTAATTTACTCTTTTAAAACACTGAGCGTGTGAATGATTTTAGATAAACAAATGGATCGTTGTCCTTAACTTGACATCCAACATTTAAATTATATATATAAAGAAGAGCCAGCACTGCCTTGAAGACCTTATGATGTTTTCATGTCTTTTTAAAGAGTTATTATCTTTATAAATTACCTCTGCACAAAGCACACGGATCGACACAAAGGAGATAAACTCGTTGTGTTGTCAAAAACATGTTTGTGTTTTAGAGGGGGTGGTTTTTATCTGTGGGTGGATCGAACAGGGTATTTAGCTGAAAGAAAAGACACAGCTGGCGTATATTAAAGTCTTTTGAGACTCGCCGTGTTCGAACTCACACAACATAGTTTATACACAAAAGCACAATTCGTGCAACTAGCTTAGAAGTACGGAAGAATATATCTCCAAATGAAACTCGGCAACCGTATTATGACGACCATAAGCCGACTTCTTTGGATAGTACAGGAACCGAAAGGAAATGATAAAATTAGCGCCCAAACCAAGGAAAAGAGAGAAAAACGTTATTAAAAAAACTTAATGTTCATTAACTGGCAAAATTAGAGCAACCAGAGTTTGAATTGCCTATTGAAATTAAATAGGTATAAACTTTTCTAATATGTTTGCAAAGTTCTTTCACCCGTTTTTGACAAGTTAATTTGAAAATTCTGATGAAATTGAAGATTTTTGTATTGTGCAGGTGTTGACAATAACGCAATTTTATGTGCTCGAGAGTTTCTATCAATGACAATATGAATTACCAGTGGCAGTGAGCGAACGTTTTTCATTAGAGTAGTGTAGTCTCAGGATATCAGAACACGAACATTAAAGACCGACTTCCTCATACATAAGTAAATAAGTAAGCAAACTCTTTAATGAGCGATCAAGCTACACACAGGAAGCTGAGAAAAGCTCGCTTTAATGAGCATGAAAACAAGAAACAGTTAATCACGAACTATTTCCGTGCATTGAGCCTCGCGATATCAAGTGTTTATTGAATCAAGATTCAAGTACTTTCATCTCAAGCAAACTCTACGGTGTACTTATAGAAAATAATTAAAGAATTATTTTCACAGCAGAATGATTCGGTATCACTATCAGCTTAATTCGCTTTGAAAGCGAAGGAGAACCACTTCAGTGAAGTTGAGTTTATATTTAAATTCTGTTTTTATGAAAATGCTACAAAGCAAGTAAACAAACGTTTTTCTAAAAGACAAATGAATCTCAATGAACGGAAAACTTATCCATTTCGTGCAAAAAGTTAAATTGAAATTTTATGCTTATCTCGGCTATACTTTGTCTTTGGCAAAGAACTGAGACATTATTTAGTTCAAAGGCGGAATAAGACCCGAATGGCTTCAGGCATTTGTAAAGTACGCTCCCAAATTAATGATCACACTTTATTGAATGCATTTTATTGTCTTTCCAGTTTACTGAACACACGATGTATTTTTCCAAGCACACCTCTTACGAAAAGTAACATGTGATTGAATCTCAAAGTTCTGTTCGTGCATCTGTCACAAACAATATGGCTTCTTATTCACATTAAAGTAGTGTTGATTATGTGGTTTCATCCAATAATTCGACGAGTGTCAAGAGAATTCTAGAAAGCTTGCAAAAGCCCCCCTTTTTTCTTGTCTTGTACTGAGTGTTCATTCGATGTGCATTTCGGCTAAAACAAAACTCATTTGCATGTGTTAAGCATAAATAAATGGTAAATGGTTTCTGCTGATTCCAGAAATGACACCATAAAACTTAATTATATCGGAATATACATTTTTGCATAACTGAATTTTTTTTGTACTTAAAGCGTTAAATATAAGTATTCCACTCAAAAATCACGCGTTGTTTAGCGTAAAGTACAGTTGTGTGGTAAGGAAATAAATTGAGAACTATAATCTAAGTTTATAGGGTTTTTTTCACTGATTTTCTTAAACAATTAAGAATCTTGCTTTTTAATGTGATTGTACTCAGTTACTTTTGATTATGCCCAAAGCCTTCCTTTGACTTAGATTTTACATTCTTAATTTTTTTGTTAATATTGTGGACAACTAACAACTTTAGAATAGTCGGACTAGTATTTTTTGAGTACTAATACTGAAGACCCCATGCAATCAACGGTCAAAGAAAAGCGTTTTTTAAAACTGTTGAGCTGAACATGGTACAAAAAGGATCCCAGTTTAACGATGAATTGCAAAATGCTTAGAGAAAGCAAGAAGAAAGACAGTAAATATCTTTTAGTTTTTATTGCAGAAAACTTATCTAACTAAAAAAAATATACTCTTAAGAAACTGTGTGTAATATCAAAAGCGAAGTTCTTATACGCTAACAACTGAAATATTAGAAATAAAATGTCAGCTTCAATTGCTTTCCTTGTCATCTTTAAATGAGAAAATTAAATATCAACCAACACACTGAACCGATAAGTTTATGATTTCGTTATGACTTTTTCATCATTAGTGAAAGCCC
Organism: Palythoa mutuki; assembly: GCA_027575235.2. Lineage (NCBI taxonomy): Eukaryota > Metazoa > Cnidaria > Anthozoa > Zoantharia > Sphenopidae > Palythoa > Palythoa mutuki. Next base: position 8,978 of record JAODFW021322623.1, read on the forward strand.
TACATTTTCTGACACGGCTTTAATTATGAAGTAAGTCTAACTGAACGGTTCCTCTTTGCTTTTGCAAAAAATCAAACAACTGACTGAAACGAAGTGACAAAACTAAAATTAAAATGTTTCAGCACATTGAAAAGTAGGGGGGCTGACATTTTAAGATTAGCCAAACGGAAAAATGATTACAAAAACTCAGTTTTTAGTTTTTTTGCCGCAAAAAGTGGGTGTTTCTCCGCGGTTTCTGAAAAACTAGGCTGACGTGCTCACAAAGCAATAAAGCGCAGATTTTTTTTATAAAGGAAGAGTTTTATTATTTTAACTGAAGTTCCAGTCTCTCAAAATTATACACAATTCTTAGAAGCAATAGCAAAGAGTTTAGACACAGATGAATCAAATGATTCCTGGACGAATGGAAGTACCACCATCTCATTCAGCCATTTAGTCTGCCTGGCTTTGTTACCAACATCGGCAGAAACAAACCGGCCATGCAGGCAGTAACGTTTTTATCGTCTCAAGATTAGTGTGTTGATGGAAAAAACTTATGTCCTAATAAAACTCAGTAAAAATTTACTGCTTTGAAGAAAATGAAACGGACACTTAGAACAACATTAAGGTGCTATTTAGACCTGTTGCAAAATTTCCTTGTTTTCCTGTTATCCGCTTGAAATCTAAAACAAAATTGCACTAACTTGAAGTTGCATCTTTTTTTGCGTGAACTATGAAAAGCTTTTGACGCACGCCTTGTTTTTTGCTATTTTAAAACTCCATGAAGAAGAAATAACAATTAAAGGAAAGATTAATTAACCTACACAGAAATGACAGATTAAACAAAACCACAAAAACTCTTTCAGCGATGAAGAGTGACATCGTCAAAACAAGTTTGACTTCGGATTTAGAAATTTATTTTTTCTTTGCAAGACGATTAAGATGTTTCTAAAATGTTTTTAAAGCGGTGATAGATGCGTCCAGACAATACAAAACAGAAGGGAATGCAAGCGCTGTTCATCTAACTTTATTTTTACAACGTATAAGGTTATACATTTCAAAAAAGCTGTCCGCACATTTAAATGACTGTCATGATTTCGACGAATAGTTGGGCGAAAGCCCCCCTTTTTTCTTTTAAATGTTTCGAGAGTGTTTCACCAGTTTAATATTGATTGTTGTATAGACTTTTGGACAACTCCGGCAGTTCTACATGACCAATCGTAGTTTCCTGGCGATAAACTGACTGATTACTTCAAGTACGTATTGGCAATTACACAGTTGATATCCATCTTAATCAAACGTCGAAATAATTTGGCTATCATTTTGTCAACACATTACAGACGAAGAGATCAGAGGTCGCACACAAGATTCTTTTTGGCTATTTTGGTGTACAAACAACTGAAAAAAGATAAGGACAGATATTTGTTTGCTATTTTACTCCGTCAGCGTATGGTGTTTGATCGTTATCGAATTGATAAAGAAAAACTCGTTCCATTTTTGGTATTAAACCATTCCAAAGGTTAAGCGTTTAGCAATTCTAATGGCCAACGAGTATAATCCCCCAAAATACATTTTTTGCCCGCTTGGCCATGCAGATAGTAACCAAAAGCAATTTTAGAATAATAACTGAATAAATAAATAAGCTAAGTATTTTTACTTAAAGTTTACTGGGTTGTTAGTCATTTTAAAGATCAACTGAAGAGATCCATCAATGCCACATAAAACACTATTAACTCATCATTCATCCTTTTTATTGTCATTGACAATAGGCAATACTCTTTATACAGACAGAAAAAGGCTTTGCCTTGGACTGTTCAGCACTTGCTGATATATAATTATATTTCTGCCATAAAATATCTCCTTTGGAGACATCGCCTACTTTTATCACTTAAGAATATGAGGCTAGAACAGATGATATTTACCCTAAGATGGTCCTCATGTTCTGAATAATATCTCTGTCTAAGGTGATAAGTAAAATACCCAATATTAATGAACAAAATCTATAGTTCGTCAATATTTAAATTATAAATATATTTAAAGTGAAGCTTTCGCGTAGCTATATATATATATATTTATATATATAATTTTTTTCTCTGTACTTTGCTCAGCTCAAGGAAGTTATGGTACGAGAAATGTAAATTTGACGAAACTTTGGGAAAGACACTTAAGAAACAATTTCTCAAATACGACTGACTTTTGTCCGCCCCAGGGTGGCATCGATCGTTTGACCTTCCATAGTTTTACTCTGCAAAATAAACAACAACTGCCGGCCGAAGATCACACGATGATATCACTCGCATCCTTGATCCATTAAAAACTCGTTGAAGCCTTTCTGCTCCCGGCAAAATTCACAAAGCCACAATTGCAATATAGTTACGAACGTAACTTGTCTACTGGGGAAAAGTGAAAGTTTTGCTATCGTCGCTTCCTATAAGGGAAAGATAATCATACCAAACCCCAGTTCTGCCGAAAATAATGTAATTCGTCACAAAAAATTGAGGAAACACGGTTGTTGAAATCGCTTTTATTTGAATTCTAAAATATTTGAATGTTTGCTTGTATCATTGATGTTCTGAACTTTTTGATATTAACTATTTATTGAAAATGAATTTTTATAGTACATTTTCTCAGTTTGCGACAGGGTACAGGCTCAGAGATCTCGGCACTCTGAGTTTCAAAAGATTTTATAAAATTTGAAGTACCAACTTGTTCATAACTTTTTTTGTTGTTGTTGTAAGAAAATTTGTTGGACTTAAGATTTTGTCTGAGCAGTGAAGCAAGCAACAACAAGAAACAAAACACAAAATACAAGGAAGTCTGTTTATCTTCTTCACAACAACGAAAGTAGTTCGACCAACTGAATGAAAACTAAAAGCAAAAACAGATATGTACGTACAAGAGTATGTCTAAAAAACTGCACTAAATACCTTTCACCACATGAGGAATTGCAAACGATATTTAAGCATTCGGCAGAAATTTCTTGCTGGTAAATACAGTTAATCATAATAATATTTATATATCTCAAACATAAACTATTCTTGATTTCCTAAGTGACTTAAAAGCCTACTCCTTCCAAGGCCTGTTTTCCTTTATATATTTTCTTCTAAATTTTCAGGAAGAACAGAATATAATTCTTCACACGATGGCGCAGTCAAAGAACATTCTAACCAGTTTAGAACTACAAGAATTATAGTCTTTGACAGTATGTCTTACTTATTTACTTAAGTCATAATACAAGTTCTCTTTCAAAGAGTGTGGGCTTTTAGCCGCTAAGTCTCGCCGTTCTTGACAATGGCCTGATTTCTATGTTGTGCTTGCATATTGTTATCTATACACTTCAACAGTTCACTTAAGTAGGCTTGAAATGCGTTTAAAGCGGCGTTCATTGCAGGCGAGCCAAACCCATGAGTTACCAACCCGAAGTGATTCAAACTTCGCAAAGTACTTTCTGGCAAAGTGCTATTTGGAAGTCTTGTCTTGGGATACGGATCTTGCGCGAGTATGTCTTGTAGTTCTTTGGTAATTTGCCTGCAAGGTAAAAAAGCCGAACCTTTAGAGTGAGCCATGTTGGGACAACTGACCTATACGGTCGAACAGTTGTCTGACCGACTATCAACTCTTCCCCTTTCCCCTGTTTTCAATCTAAATATATACCATTTTCCTTAAATAACATTTTTGTCCCACTTACACTGAAACTATCTCATCTTGAAAGCGCTCTCAATTTTAAGCAGAAACAAAACTTCTCAGGAAAATAGAGAATAAAAAAATCATTATAAAAATACTGCATGATTAAAGTGTTGATGACATGTGCAATACATGCTTAAAAGAGCAAAAGTCATGAAAAATTAATTTGGTTCTTAAGCATAATGAGAGTAAAACTTGTTTTTAGTTGATGTTTCGAAAACATGGCAAGTGGACAATAGGGTGTTTTCGTCTGTGATGCTAAATGTCTTTAGTGATGTTTGAAAGCCTGCACGAGCGTTCAGTGAAATTTGATAAAAATGACCTCGACTTTCTTCCATTCATGACAATTCCTTCAATTTTTTTTGTTTCTTTTTAAATAACAGCAAGAAATAAAATCATGTTTAGTTTCTTACGGACTGTTTTTATTCCCCTCTTGAATTTCCAATGTTAAGATATTATAACAAATTGTAAAATTAAACATTACTGAAAAACTACGATTTAAAATTAAACGTACAATTTATTATTGTCTTACAAAAAATCAGTGGACATTTTATTAATTTAAGTGCGCTCAACACATTTCACAACAAAATCTTTCAACGGAGTTAAGGCATCATTAATTCGTAAATGAAAAAATACTGATTTTCTTGTCCCAATCTTGTAAAAAATTCTTTTGAGGTGCCGCCGAGGTCAGATACAGTATTGAGCCAAGAATGAAAACAATTTAATGTGATCATGCGCGTGATTCCTTTGATGTTTATTCTCAGCCTACGAACGCGATCTATAAAATGCAAAAACGTCCCTCCAAAGTTTATAAAAAAGACAATCCTAACACTACTTCTACGTTTGCAAATAAACTTGTTACGATAAACCGCAGTAATCTTCAAACTATTTCTAACAAATATACACGTGCCAGAACAATAAGAGGCAGTCATGTGAATAGGCATGCGTCCAAATTTGTGTGAGTAAAATTTTTAATTCATGACTTTATTAGCATCCCTGATCACGAAGTCGCTAAAATTTTGAACTTACTTTGCTGCTAAAAGGGCATTTTTTCGTGACGGTTGCTCGGCTGGGTCGGGGTGTTGTCTTGCTTGGTACTCGGCGAGTTGGCTTGCAGGAAACTCGGACTCACATACATAATCATAGTCAGCTGCTAAGTGTGCCGCCTCACCTTAAACATGTCATGAAAAAACGGAATATTAATGCTATATGTACGGCGTCTCCATTTCTGTCAAACATTGGATTTTTTGCTCCTCTCATTAGAGAGCTAAGCCATACGAATTAAACTTAGTTTTTCTCATAATCTCGTAAGTAGTTTTGAAGAACTTCGGCAAGTTTGACCTTGGTTTTACAAATCTCCCCCTTCCTAATCTAACACACATGCTCCAAGTTGCTAAGTACAGAGTGTCCCACACGATCAGTTGAAGAAGAGACCTTATTAATGACTCACGATAGACACAGGATTTCACAAAATTGTATCGATATTTTTTTAAAATTAAAAAAGCTACCGCGTGTGTTAAAGAAAGGTTTTACTTCTTCATTGCATGAACTAACCCGTACCCATCTTGAAAAATACAAGTAAATAACAAACTGCTATGAAGTGTTTTTAAGTTAATAATTTATATTGTTCCATGATTCATTCCATCTATTACTACAGTTAGCGTTCTGGCTTTATATGGTTAACTGTTTTATGTTTTAGTGTTGTGAATTGAGGCAATATTACGTAAGTTAGAACAGAACAAATTATGAATTAAAAGCTATAACATAGGTAACACGTGTCAAGATTCAGCTGCCTCTGCCGCGGAGAAGAAAAACCAGTGAAGTAGTATGGCAGCTTGCCATCAGACTTGGCACTTTACATGCTATTCGCAATTGTAATCTCTTCACTTGCGAGAAAGTAGATTTATAACACTAACGAACTAAAACAGAACCATCTTCCCAAAGTTTGTAACGACGTGAAAAAATTGTTGTTACCACTTAGTGAAACATTTACTTTCAAAAAATGTTAGTTCCACAAGAGTTGAACTATTTTTAGCCAACAAAAAACCACCTGGTAATACCAAGAACAAATATTACTTCAGTCTTTAACAATTAAACGAAAACACCTCTACAACGATAAGTTTGAACAAAGGATGCATTCCAGCATTGCATCGAACCGTTTCCATGTCTATAATTTGGACATTCGCTATGTCTGTTTTCTATTTTGGAAGAAGGAAGGCAACTGAAGTTACTCTAGCAGTACCCATCATTCTTACGGTAAATTTGCTGTTGAAGAACTTCGCAAATTTTTAGTTTCTTTTAGAGTTGGTTTGTAGCAGAGAATCTTTATGTGATAGATGTGGTAGAATTAAAGCGATAAGGCTTCACGCAAACCGTCTCAGCGGTGAAAGCTTCAAAAGTTTTGTCAGCAGGTCAATTTCGAGTGAAGGAAATTGTGGTTTGTTGCACACGATACAGCAAGTTTTATCAGTCGTCAGTGGTTTCAGCAAAAGTAGATAAAAAGAAATAACTCGGAGTTTTTCGAAAAATCAAAATTAGGGAAATAGGCTTTAGTACAATGCAGCATAAAAATTTTAAAAGCAACTTGTTTTGGTTTAAAAGCAGCAGGTGACTGAATCAACAAAAGCGATTTTAAAAATGATTGCTTTGAAATGGGAAAAATTGTTTCCATCCTTTATTTGCAGAAATGTAATGGAAGGTTAAGCGCTGTGGGGAGTAATAACATGCAATAAATCATGAACACCAGTGAGAAATATCGAAGCTGCTAACCTAACTAGTGTTTACAATACTAAGTTCTAGGAAATGACTTATCAAAGTGCCACACATCAAAACAACCATAAAAACTTAACGTACTTAGCTAAATTCTCTACATTTACATCTTCCTCCGTCGCAATAAGACTAATTAAATGCTCTACAAGTAGAACATTAACCAAAAAATTCCCTTTTATTATTTTTTGTTCTGTAAAATATTAGAAATCGTTGCGGAAGAGCTTCGGTTGACTTGTAAAAGGAAGTGAAGAACTGACCCAGAGGCGCAATGCGAAGGGTTTGCTCTGAGAAATGGAATGTACGTCTGAGAGAATGAGTGTGTAATTCATTGTCTGTGTATGTTACTATGTAGGTGTGTATGTAGGTTAAGCGATAAAGGGTAAAATAATAGAGAAAGAGCAAAGGAGAAACATTGAGTTAGTTTCCTTGAAACCAAATTACCTTCGACAAGCGATGTTAAGAGGGTAACCTGTGCTGCTTTTCTTCTGCCAGCTGGAAGTGTTAATCCAATCTTCTCGAGTTTGTCTCGTAAGCACTTCCCTCCATTTTTGGACTTGGCTCTAAAAGAACAAAACAAAACGCGTCACACGGAGGTGACTAATACAACAAGAAGCTTCCATTTATCAAGGTTGACTTTGGTTGACTTGCGGTTCACATTTCTTGTCTCTCGTTTCAGACATAAAAGTTTTTAATCTTAGAAATTTTTCAACTTTTGTTGATGAGAAAACAATAATTGTGTTGGCATCTAGAGCTCAAGGATTAGTTGGCCATATCTGCCAGTGCTTCTTTAAATCTAGCTTTCTTTTCAACCAAACAGTTTTGAGTTGAAAAAATAAACTGGCTGACGACAACTCAAACATTGTTTTGACCGCAAAGGATTAGATGTATTTGAAAGGAAATTGAAATACTGAATGAATGAATCGAGTTTATCCGCAATGCTATAAAGATATAAGAATAAATCTTTTCACGAAATTTTGCTGATTTTCAGTACAAGTTTTCATTCAACCACATTTCAGTTAGCTAGGAAGACTCAATTATTTCATCTCTTAAGAGCTTTTACCCTGTTATGTTACTTATGTAACATGTTCCCCACTTCCACTAAAACTAACGCGCTATACCGTGGCATTAAAAGACAAAATTCCACGCAAAGACTTTTTCATGAACTTAATTTAAACACCCTGTAAATATAATTCGAAGCTGCATTCTCGTAACAAAAGTTTGCATTAAAAAGAACATTAAACTGCGATGGTTATTAGTTAAATAGTCTTGTAGTGCTGCCAATTTTCTTAAAATATCCCCCAGTTATTCCTGAGTCGGAGGAACTTGTTTTGTACAGAACGAATATTTGGATTTTTAGATTGTTTTATGGAAGTTTTTCATGGACAAATTACCTTTAAAACTGAAAATGTTTTCGAAGGTTGCATGGGGTTTCGATTGAATCAACAGACAACAGTTAGAATTTTGGATTATAGCAAATGGATGTCTCCTGTGCTTTATTTCATACAATAAAATTCTGTTCTAGAAACTCAACAAAAACTATATAAAGAAGCAACGTTACAAAAAGACTCAAAAACTAGCGAGCAGATGCTTTGAAAGTGAAGTCAATGTAAAGTTACCTTCTTAAAACACCTCCCAGTAATGACGCGTTCAAACATTCAGGGTGCGAGAGTCGTCTGCGGATTTCTCCAACGGTGACTTTGTATTTTGACGTTGAGCTAAGAAGCGATAGTCGACCAGGAACACAGCAAAAAACGTCAGATGGATGGACTGGACCATCGCCATCGTTAGAATCTTTATTTTCTTGCTCGCTATTACGCTTTATTTTTACTGCAACAAGAAAGACAAGTTGTTATTGAATATTCAGTCACAGATGTTGACTATTGTCGAGTTCTGCGTTTTCATTCTAAAACATGAAATTTCTTGATTTTAAAACGAACACATATTTTAGCGTTTTTCTAAAAGGTTAGTCTTTTGATGCTATTGTTAGTTTTGAAAAGAACATGAAACAAATTAGACACATCGAAAGTTATCTGTTATGGAATAGTCTACTGTATTGTATACTCCACTCTTCGATGGCCAACAAAAGTCCAGCTGTTTTACTGAAGATAGAACCAAGAACTAAAACACTAAACCTTATTCAATCTTTCTTTGCTCCTGGGCGTTTATTTAGACTTAAATAATGGTAGTTTTGACATGAGCTGAGAAAATAAAATAGAAAGGAATCTCTTTGTATTTGCCAAAATACTATAATTGTCTTTGCATGCAAAACGGAAAAGTTTATTCTAAGTTGCTCAGTGCTTGACAATTCATGATAACGACGTATTTTGGTTTCCAAGCCTCTAAAAAATGCTACAACATCAAAATGAGAAAGAAGTTGTTCATCAAATATTATCAACCTATATTAAAAAAATAAAATACAAAAAAACAACTTAAAACTGACATTTATGATTTGGGGCAAATTCCGGCCTACTTGCGAAAAATTGTAAAATCTCGGAGTTTATGGTTACTACATAGCCTTTTCAAGAAAATCGTCATCTCAAACAAAACTAGAGGTATAAATATAATGCAAATCCCCAAGACGCCTGGAGTAAAAATCCTGATAAGTTTTACTGCCCCTTGTCCGTCTATTCTGAGCAATTTGGAAAACTGGAATCTTCTACTTCGAGTACGAACTTTCTTATTTTCCTATTGTTTGTTAAGTATTTATTTTTGTTTATAATTTAACAAAAACTTAAAAAAGCTTCTACTGGCTTAGTCGTTATTTCTTAAACTAAATCTCTTGATTAAAGAAAGTACACAATTAATAGGGTTTTTGAGGCTTGAGGTTTTAGAAAGCGGATCACGCTGATAACCGTCTTAATTGTTATTGTCTTCGGTTATATCTTGTGTCGACCGAAAACTTTACCAAATTGCGGAAACATTTTATCCAATTTTGTGGGTTAAACTGTTTGTCAAAAAAATTAAAAATCCTTACAGAATCGCACCAAATATTAGCCCAAAATTACGTAATTGTGCAAATATTCTGATGTCGCTGCGCGATCAACTTGAACCACCTGAAGTTCTGGTTTTCAAATGTAGTTAAAAAGACGTTTGGTTTAACATTCGAGATAAATTGTTTCACTTGTAGCTTGACAAAAAGAACCCATTATAAATAAAACAGGTAGCTCAGTATCCTTCTGGGCAATTTTGTTACTCTCTCGCAGCGGGAGAAATTAATTTTAACTGACAACTGTCGTTGTTGAAGTTAAACGACAATGATTCAAGACTGTTGTTGAGATGGTAAAAGTCAATCTTGGGCCGGAGGGCAAGCACAAACCAGTTTGCGATTCTTTCTCCTAAATACTGTTTGCATAACGTTTAACGGAAGAAAGAAAACAATTTTCCACCCAAATGTCCTTCATTAAGGTTCACTTCAGGGGTTGAGACAACGATACAAGAGGGCTGACACGAATAAATGGTTTTAATAGTGGAATTTAAGTCACACCCTATTGGCAAAAATAGCTTTTAAACGAGAACTTTAATGCACTGACGCACAAATTGAAGCGGGGCTCTTTCGAAACCAAAAGTTCAAATAGACCGAATCATTTTAAATAATCTTTTTAAGTATTTTAGAAGAAACTATTTTAAACTTTGAAGTGAAGTGTAGTCCACGCATCTGTCCAAAAGATACCTGTTCTTCATTACGACCCCATCTATACGTAAAGTGTCAAACTAAACAATCATTTTCCAAAAATTTTAACGATATTTTGCGCCACCCGTTAACGGCTAAGACAATTTCCTTTTGTTTGAAAAACTTAAACTAACTGGAGCAGAGTTTAGTCATAAACAATGTTAATGTATTATTAGCGATAAAATGGATTCTGCCAAAAAATCTTCACAACGGAATTGAATTAAAGATTCTTTATAACTGTGTTTCCGTAAACTTTTTGGCTTCTAAGACACAGCCATAGTGAAAGTAAGCTAACAAAAAAAATATTTCGGGTTTCGAGTCAAAGGCTTTGTAGAAACACGTCTTTTTACCTTTATAACAACATTTTATTAACAAAAACGAATCAAAGCAAAATGATATTTCAGTTAAAACAACACCAACAAGCAATTCTGCAAAATGATCCATACAAATTAACACTGCCATTACTTGAAACTTTTTTGCAAAATATAACGAAATATCGTTTTTGACATAAGATGTGGGTAAACGTTGTCAAGGAACTGTGTCACTATGTTGCTAGTGTAGCGCTGCATTGTAAGTTGTAAGTGGAATCAAAACAAAGGATTTAGTTCAGTAGTAAAATTTTAAGACCCACTCGAGTGAAGTAGTAATAACAGAAAATGAACATCGTTCAAACTAAAATGGGAAACAAGAAGTGGTTTTGCGGTTGGCGGCTTTTGTGTTTGCGTGGGTGGCAGAGACTTAACTCAGTAAATTAGTTAAAACTTTTTTGTTTGAGCCGTATGCTATTTTATGCATTTACAATTCGATATGTATTTTTATTTTATTCTCTTTATTATAAATTTGCCAAAAGAAAACTCAAACAAGTGAACTAGCAAACTATGTAACTTCGTACATTTTTAATTGAAAATTCAAGTTTACCGAAGTGGAAAGGTTCCGACGACAGCTGAATGACGGAAGGGAGCATGCACTTTCCGCTTCACGAAACGAGTCTTTGTATGTTTAGTTCACTTTAGTTTTACTTTTAAAGTTTGAGCAAGTTTATACTTCACCTTCTCTATTAATTGCGTGGACACCATGAGGATCTCCGGGTTTGCTACTGTTGGTGCCTGGATGATTACGACTCTTGAAGAAGAGATAGAATGAATATGTTAAAATTCAGAAAACTCATTCATTCGACACCAAGAGAAAAGTTCCAGGAACTAAGCAACCATGAAGAACTAGACAACAGAATCTTTTAATAAAACGAACTATTTTAATAAAAGACAACTGTCTCCAATTTTGCGTCGTGGCAAACCAAATCATTAGAAGTAGAAACGTTAGAACAATTATGAAATAGAAAGAGAGAGCGAGAAACCCTGATAAACTGTTGAACTGCAGAAGACAAGTTTGAACTCTTTAACAGAAAGAACTGAAAGAATAGGAATTTGATTTCGAATAGGACTCTAAACCATTTTTATTTTTAAACAAAAAATTATCCAAATTTTAAATGCAGTAAACTTTAAAATTTCTATTGCTGTTATCATGAAGAAACTTATTCACTAGTCCTGAAAAATCTTTTCTACATTTCTTTTTTAACTAGTAATGAGTAGAGAACCAGAAAATAACTATGATTGCAATGGAAACTCTGGGTAACTATGAAAAACAAAAAATGTAAAAAAAGATTTTAAAAACAAACAATAATCTCATAAGGATTATTAATTTACGTTTGCTCTGCTGGCGGTAGAACTAAAGTACAAATTGAGTTGTATATATCACAATTTTCTTTTGTAAAAGACGCCAGCAACCGCGTTAATTGTATTTCTATTCATGAAAGTCAGGTTTCGACCTCAAATCTCCTGGGTGGAAAATATTAAGTTTCAGAATGTGTGGTCTTTTCTCGTGACAAAATTTGTGCACTTATTTTGAAAAGCTCTTTGAATTTTGGCAAAGAGTTTTAAAATTCACTAAGGAAGAAAAAATAACGAGTTCAGTTTTAGTGTGGGAAGCCACAAGCTGTTACAAAATTATTAAAGGGGCATCACTCAACCAGAGCTTATCTTTACTTTCAATTCGAGACTGTGACTCAGATAAAGATGTAATGTGGTCACAGTGTAAAACCTCAAAGAGTTTATGTTTTTGAACGTTTAACACAAGGAACAATTGTTAACTTCGACGAAGGCCTCGAAATATTTCCTTGGCAACTTCTGTTCTTCCGTGCAAGAAACAAATCTGTCGGAAAGTTGGGTTATATAAGTCACTTAGGTCATGGCGAAAAAAAGTTTGATTCATGTGTTTCGCCGCAAATCTAATAGTTTCTTCTTGAAGCATTTGTCGTAAATTATCACACAATTTACTTACTTTCAACTATATTTAAACTTAGAACAAACGACATTTTAAAACAACACAGGAGGACTCTTTCTTTCGAGTAGTTTTATAAATTACACCCCACTGCGAGTAACAGGCATGAACTAAACACGATTCAAGAGGCTTGTTTCTTCGTGTAAGAGATTGAATGAACAGGACGCTGCTTGTAGCTACTTAATGTTTCCCTTTGCTAAATGGATTTTAGCGGGTGGAACGAAGATAAACTGTTTTCCCAAGTAACCTGCTTTAGAGTGGATGGCAAATAACCTGTAATGTATTCTAATTTTTATTATGGCACGACAAAATACAATGAACATGGCGATGGCGTCTCGCGCCAAAATGAATAGAGTGTACACATTCTCAAGGGGCTATCGAAACAATAAAATGTATACGATACCGCACTTAAATACATGATAAACCCTTTTGCACGAAAGGTGACAACACGATCGTTTCGTTAAACTCATTATATGAGTTTAGCGGCTAAGAAGTGTGTTTTAGCTCGAGAAATGAAAGAGCTAAACCACGCAAAGCAACTCGACAGTAACACTTATAGATTGACAACAGTCGATGTTTTGCTAGGTCAAGTGGATATTTCAACGCGCCATTACAATGCGTTGTGTTTGTGCTTGACCAAGTGTGCGAATTGCTAGTTGGCAAAGATTTCATGATCATTTTGCTCTTTTAAACCGGTGGTAACATTCACAATCTGCAGCTCACTTTTGTTTCTTCGCCTTAGGCCAACCTCGATAATTGGTGTTGTTGTCTTTGTTTTTAACCGACATTAAACGATATTTTTAAAAGACAAATGTCACTCCGCTCCGAGATGTTTCAACAATTCTGTTGCTGAACGAGTTAGAGCGCTATAAACTTGTATTGCATTCACATGAAGTAAAATGTGCCATTCAACAAGTTTCAATGTATTGAATATGCCATTTACAAAACTATTTTCTATATTCATAAAAGCATGCTAGTTTTTAAGGGGCTGTCTAAAAACTTTACTTTCAAATACTCCTTGAGGGAAAATATCAGAGATGGAAGAGAGTATTGTTTAGCATGGATTAGTTTGGAGAACTCACCACTTTAATTTGTATGTATAAGTTGCTGAGCAGTTTGTATGTCCCTTTGTAAAATTGTGTAAATTTTTGCTCTTTGATAAAAAAAAAATGAATGAATCAAGAACAGCGGCACTGGAAGAACAAAATTGTCTTATCGTGCATTTCTTAAACGAAACTTTAACAGTAAAGGTGTCAATGAGTGAATCCATTTATGAAAGCTTTTCTTCTTTTGTTTAAAGCTAGAAAGAAAATTCTTTTCATCCACAAAAACAATTCATGTACCAGCTGAACCTCAATTAGTCAAATTCTGTTTCCTGAAGAGAAGAGTTTATCTTATGCCTGACCACAAAAGTAAACCAAATGAAATTTATACATCCTATATGATGGAGAAGTTGACAGATTTTCAACTGTATATAAAAATCCCGCTTGCTCAATTCGTGTTAACTTATTTGGAGATATAAAAATTCTTTTCATGAGAAATTAAAGTGTCTTGAGCTCTTCCCGTTTGTTGCTATATTAAATTCACCAAGGAGCTAGGAGAAAATATAGAAGATAAAGATAGCGTTATTGTTTAAAATATGGGACAAGAATTATTAAACTGTTAGATGAAGGCAGGTTTACGTTGAGATTATACGAGCAAAAAAATCTCCTCCGGTGTTATGACAAGAAGTTAATACAACTGTGTAGTTAACAGAATGTGTTTCTTTTTACCTGCGTCTCATTAGGAAACTGTAGGCCTCCTGCCGTCACATCTCTTCTTATTTGGCCAAAAAGATCGTGTCTACTCCTCACGCTATAGGGATCATCTCTACTTGTTCCATGATCAATCGTTGGATGGAAATGGTTTATAGATTGTAGAGGGTCTAAATCCTCAGGTCGCGGTCTCAATCCAAGACTATGTCTTGGTTGGTTGTGAATCCCGGCTGGTGGGTGAGAGACCGCCGGCAAACCTTGGCTCGTTGGATGATAGCCTGCCGGCTGACCGAATTGCTGTTGCTGTTGATAAGGCTCCAGGGGCTGTTGAAAATCAAACCGTGGTTGATTTTGTGGGTAGTGCACGGCAGGATTAAATTGCGGCGGAAAGTACGGATGCGCCTGAGTTTGCATAGGTGGTTGAAGAATGTCTCGCATCTCGCTGTGACGACTAAACTCGTGTGTCGGTGGAGTGTGTGAAAGTCTCGGTGCACTAGAAACAAGTGCGTTCTGACTGGTTGCAATTGCTGGTGGCGACGACCCAACGCAAGTCGCTTGACTCACTGCTGAATTCGCTCCATGGAGCCCAAGACCGCGTTCCTAGAATGCAGTAGAAACATAAGGTATTAATAAGGCTATTATCTAATAAACATAGTATGCGTGATATGGGTAGATAGCAAACGAACACTCGCATGATTCGCTTCAAAGAACTAGCCTCTCACAAACAGGTAGTTTCACAAGCAATGACGCTATGGTTAAACTCCCGAGCCTCAGCAACTAATAGCACTTTACCATCATTCAATGAACATCTGGAAAGCCGGTATAAAGAGATGTCAACACAATGAAGAATTTGGAGTGGTTAGCCAGTTAACGTTCACATGCGTGAGCTTTAGCCAGCAACTGACTGGATGATAGAAGTGTAGGACGAACAAACTCCCTACACATTTATTGCCATACCTCAGCTTCTATTAAGTCAAAAGCGGACGAGGAAGCCTCTGTTACTTTCGAATGAGATGTTGGAGATATAGGAGTGAGTGGCGGGGACAGATCTCTAGTCTCTGATCTCTTTCTCTTTCCTAGTGGCGGTCGGGCTACGATTTGACTGGCGCTTCTACTTCCCAACAGCTCGAGCCGGGATGTCATAATTAACCTTAATTTACGCTCAATGTAAAATGTTTTATAACCCCAGGCCTTAGCAGTCGGTGGCGTCAAAGTTTGCACCAATACACAAAAAAAATTGCATACACGATCAAAACACTACACTATAACATCGATGGTCAAAAGGCCTTAGCGCCTTAGGGATCATGGGAAAACTCTTGCTGCTGTAGAGTGCACGGTTTAAATTTCGTGCGGCGGTACTTCTTTGACCGATTCTTGTCGATCACTTCCTAAGCGATGCTCTGGGAATTGACAAGTTCTTGAGTGGCAAGCCAGACAGATTTTAATTATTTTTTGTCGTATTAAAGTTTCCAATTATTTGCAAATCAATTGAGGCCTCCCGATGCGTGGTGGCGTTTGTTTACTCTTCAGCATAGCTCTGATTGGCAGATCACGAAAGCAAATCGTATAATAATATCATCGAACACCCAATGATATCAGGTATATAAACAGAAAGGCGGAGAACTTACACTTTTCTCACCCAAGCTCTTTGTAAGTTTATTCTCTTTGTTTGTCACTGAAGTGGGCGTGAGTAAACTTGAGAGGTATCAGCCAACAAAACAACAATTCGTGAACTTTTTTGTTTACAGAAAATAAGGAGTAAGTGCGCCGAACTTTCTGTATGGTAAATGGACTCAAAGACCAGCGACAAGCTGCAAAATGCACAGTTATTACCACACACTCTAGATAATTTGTATACAGATACTACGATTGGTTTGCTTAATGAAATGTGACAATTTGTTTCCTGAGTCGTGACTCGTATAGCGAGCGTTTTATGGTGTAAATTATACACGATTAGATGGCGGCTTGCTTTGAAGTGAAAGTGCTTATTATAACAAGATCTAAGAACGTTTCTGCTATCCTAAATAAGGCCAGTGCGCGCTCGGTCGTAAGCACGATAGCGTTGTTCTCTAGTTGTCTGCTCAAACAAACACAATAAGTCAAGGTACTAAGTAATTTACACCTCTGGTGCGAAACTTAATAACTTGTGTACAATGTGAAATGGAGCTCGATGCATCGGGGCGAGCCATTCAGATAATGTCTTTCTACGCTATCTTCAGATCAAGCTAATGCGTTGAATAAATCATCGAGAATAAACAAGAAAACACAGAAACAGGCGGTTTTTCGTTCCTTCTTGACGTGACGTCAGTTTGTAGCAGCTAACAGGCAAACAGATTTGATTAATTATTCAGTAAAATGGTTTATTTTATTACAATATGTCACCAAGTTCTTCTAATGACTTTTGCACTCACTAGGTAAAAAATCCATTATTTTATTCAGAATATCCCAACGTGCTCCCAATCTATAATTAATTTTTGACAGTATTCGATCGACATTAATCCACAAGTTGCGCAAACTACTCCCAAAGAGACGTTCAAGGCAAATTTTAGATCATTCTGTTTTTGCTGTGCTGTTCTGAACGCACTAAAGTGCTTTTTGGGCTTACACTCACAGTTCTTGAGATCTTAATTTCAGAAGAGAATCTTTAGATATCCTTAATTCCTGACGCAAGCCGGATATTGTGGAGGATGGGATCAATATTGTGCAAACTCGATAAACTGTTTGAGATCAACTGAGCGACATAATGGCAATGTTTGCAAACCTGCGATTATCTATCAATTTTTCTATAAATAACCAAACAGTATGTTTGCAGCAACATTTAACAGGAATTCAGCGCTAATAGGGATTTATTTTTTCTTTAAACCAAAGTGACTTATAATGTTTACCCCAAACTCCTACCAGCCACTCATGAATGACAAAAGCTTTGTTCGCGTGAATATTTAAATTTCGTTTGAACAGAGCCGGTCGTTGTTATATTCAGGAAACAGAAATTGATAGTTTGAGTTCCTCCCCCGCTCAAACCTTGGTCCTACCTCATGCTGTTCAAATGTTCTTTAGGTGAGAAACAAACATTTCAGAACAATGTTACTATATCAAATGGACAAGTCGTTACCTTGCAACTTCAAAGCACATTGTCAAGTTATCCAGGCGGTTTCTTAGCATCGACTGAGTGGCGGAATAATCTTGAATCAGTAATGTTATGATAATGCTTCTTCGTTTCGCTTCCTGACACCCAATAGTCACGAAAGCTCTAAATTAAATTGCTTTCAACCTATTCATACAGCTTACCTCGAGTTCGGCATTTGGAAGATACGATAACAAAATAAAAAGACGTTTTTCACTGTTCTAAGGACCAAATAACTCATAAGGCCAAGCTTCCCTCAGCTTGCCATCTTTCTATTTGCATATCATGCCGACACTAAACAATGAGAAAGGATGTTTTGGCTGTTGAAACTAAACTTTTAAAATCGATCGGAACAAGAGCTCAATACGATCTCTGAGATACCACTTGAAAACACATTCACTCTGTGCGAAGAAACAGCCGATTCAAAATTTTTAGTTAAGACGTAAAAAGCACTTTTACCAGTATTACTTTAATCTTAATGAATTTTAAATAGTTTCTTTCAATGCTTCAATTGAAAGTGTACTTGACACGTTGAATCAGACCCGTTGTCTGTGCCTTGTTTTGAGCACGGCAGAACACCGCACCCATTCTCCCAACCGCGCGCTAATCTGTTCAGTATTACGGTCGTGGATTACGCTATGCCTTTGGGCCAACGACTCTTGTTGGTTCTATGTATTGATACCTGATCATCGCTCGAGTGCTAATTGGTACTTACGGGACTCTTTATGAGTTAGCGACAACTTTATCACCTTAGTAGTTGCTTCTCTGCCACAAAACACTGACACTTCAACTTACTTTCCGTCGCGTGCCGGGTAAGACATTTACGCCTTCGAAGCACTGTGAACTGATGCAAGTAATTGAAAGAAACATAGTTCTAACATTAAGAGATTTCTAAGTTCTAAGCCATGCTTAGGAGCTAGCGTTGCGCAACAATTTTAGTTGTAAACACACCGATGCTTGATGATTTTAAACCAAACAATTTATATACGTTTTCTTTGTTTCGAAATAGGTTCCTAAGCAATTATTTTCAAAAGATATGGCGAGGTTGTTTTTGTACTTTAAAAGGCTCTAGATGCGTCAACACGAGTATAAGCTGATGGAAAACAATAATTACTAGAAATGAATCGTTTTACAAACAGTGCACTTAATTCTATTTGCTTATACTTTCAACAAGGATCAAACAATTAGTCTTGTCGCCGCGATATTATATTGGAAATAGCTGGGAGCTGTCTCCTAATAGAGCGAACGGTTCGAAAAACACACAAAGACTTAGATAATGGCCACTCTTTTGTGCCGTCATCGAAAGATTTGAACACGAAATGCAATCAATTCACGCGGTATTCTGCGTGGTTTTAGTGAGCATGTTTGAGTACTTTGCCTTATTCATGTGGTAATAGGACTGATCTCGATATCTAGTTAATGACACCACGCATCACACTTAGTGCGTGATGTCAGCGTGATTTTCAAAACAAACATAAATTTTTAACAAGCATACCTTGCTTTGGTGCCAGTGTGATGCAGACGAACCTTTACCAGCTTTTGAAGCCGTTCTGAGCATGGCTAAGTGGCAAAGCGGACTGTGCGAAGCCGCTCGTTGCTAGCACATGTTGTCAAATATCATCTTAGAATCCATCTTAACATGTCTGTAACAATCGCTCGGAACCGCCGCAATGATCAAATCAGTTATTTCGCAGTTATCGCTTATTGGACGAAAGTGTCACCGTGATTAAGGCAATACTTTTTCAAATTTGTTCATCTTTTTCAACTATAAACATCCTGTCTTTTCAAACAAGGTAGTACGAGTGACTTGTGCTAAAGCTTTGTCGGCGTGCGTCCCGGCATTGAGTGGTTATGACCGAAACAGACAAATTTCCGAAGGTGTGCGTGTTCGAGCTCAAAACTCGCGTTTATATTTTTGATCTTTTTGCTGACACTAATTCTTCACGCTTTTCACTACAGAAGTTAAAAATTTAATAAAAAATATGAATTGAAGTTATTTTCAACAAAAATGGGAAGGCGATTTGCCGGGAAGGAATTGAAGTAGGTTAAAAAGAATCCAATTTAGTTCCAACTTGGTCAGACGTCATTCAACCAACAACACGGCCGGGCGGAGATGTTCATACCAAGACTACAGGCGCGGCTGACGCCATCGTAATTTCCTTGTCACTCAAGTAAAATACACGAACAGTTTCGCTGAAAACCGCTTGTTTTCGCCAGATATTAACCAGAGCACAAACACAAAACATTTCGTAGACTTTCTCACCTGATAATTTGTTTTCACAAAGTCAATATAAAGTGGTTCTATTTTAATTTCTGTTTTAAAAAGAAAATTAGAAATAAAAATATGAACAAAATATTTTAAGCGGACGTTTATATTATATAAAAGGGGAAAATAGTGATGTCTGATGAGTGAAGCATATAACTTTTTTTTTAAAAAAAGAGTAAAGACAGCATGCTAGCAGTAATTTGCAGCTAAGAAAAATTTAAATACTTACTTAATTTTGGATTCTTATTGAGGTTCTCAACAGTCTTGAACAGTTTGATTTGTCTTAGATTGATAAAATGAACTATGAAAAATGAATTCTAAAAGAAGCGCTCTTTTTATGTGCATGGAATGTAAAAACAAAAACATGCATCCTCTGATGTAACATGTCAGAACTTAGACCGGGAAAAGTTATATTAATTTGTGGTTAAAACATAGCGGATAAACAACAACTAGAATATCCGAACTATAGAAATCGGCTTCTCAAAAGAACGTACAGACCTATTTTCACCGAAAGGTCAAACGCGACCAAACGCATGGTATCAAATAAATAATCTGGTGAATGATATTTTTATCAGGATTGTGCTTGTGTGTCATGAAAATAAGTTCCGCCTGTGAGAAAAGAAAAAAATTAGTTATTCAAACCGCATATAGTAATGTTCCTGTTCTCTTTTAAGGAAAACCCTTTTTTATATTCTTTGATATTGTACCTGTATTGAAAACTCTCACATATATTACTGAGATGGGGTTTATTTTTAGTAAGATTCACCTGTTTTTCATTAGTATGCGCGATATAAGATTGTCTACGTAGTAAGACATATGATCTGATAAGCGAATATCGGGCGCATATCTCTTATAATTCTCAGAAGTTTTTATAGAGCGCCATATCATTTTTAGGTCACTGTCTCATCTGTCAACTAAGTTCTTAATTGACACTGTCATAAAACGCTATCGTATCGTTATAACAAGACCACTCAAATCTTATCGGATATAACGGAGCATGCAACGTTCGAAAAATCTCTTCCCACACCGATATCAAAAATGCTAGCATTAACAACCATCTGCTAAAGTCCCAAATTATATTTCTAAGCAGTTTCCTGTAATTAAATTGTAAACATGAAAAAGAAGGCCCTTCCTAACTTGAAAACTGCGGAGAGTCCATTTCGTTCCCCCAGGCTACTCTTGACCCATTCTGTTTCGCTTGCCTTTTTTCAAGAGCACTGACAATTTGATGGCTTTCGTGGTTTGACTTGTCATCAGCAGGCGGTCTTACTTTGCAGTGTTTTAAAACAAATTAATAATTTCAGCTTATTCACATCATTGTAACAACTTCTACAAGAATACAAGAAACATATTAAACAAGCAAAGAGCCAGAGTTTGAATTAACACTTATGCATTTGCCTCAAGCAAAAACGCTTATTTCAACCTATTTGTTTTAAAAATCGCAGTTCGTCACAGACTCGAAACGAAATCTTATCGTTCAACAGTTAAACACACATTCATAATTACTGTAAATCAGTAAACAATATCAGGAATGTGTCACTAGCAAGTTCTGGGCATTTTGTGAGAAATATTTGAATGCTAGTAGATTGAATACATTTCTTTTTGCTTTGGTAAATACCGAGCTGTTTTATGTGACAACCAGGTTACTTTGGTCGTAGGTCAGACGGCAGTATTAAACTGATTGTCTTTGGTAATAAAGAAGGTAGTGTTGGAGAGCACAGTCCGCATCTGGTGTGGTTAATAGTTGAATTCTTGTCAAGTAATAGTAAATGAAATAATGATGTGTAAGCAAAATCTCTTAATCAAACAGTTTCTTGCTTATACACCAAACCTCAAAAAATTGTATCAAAGCACAAAAATTCAGAAGCGCCTCAAAACCAACATGTGAAACAGAGAAATTCTGTCTCGCTACTTCTTCTTTAAGGATTTTCGTGCTCATATTGTTAGAGTGGAACAACTATTTTGACCTCGGCAAAAAGAAATGGCTATCGAATGGCGATTGTAAAACCACAGAAATTGAGTATGTTTGCATTGCACCTAACTCAAACCGTAAGAGGTTTAAATAAAATTTTGGTTTTGTGCCGAATTTTAGAACAGATTTGAAGATGTGGTCGCTATGGCATCTGTTAAATAAAGGTAAGAAAGCAAAAAACACCTCATGGTTAGCGGCATTGTCATAATTAATCTTGAAAGGCTATATTAAACATGCAAACAAACACTTATGAGTACCTCTTGTGTTCTGTAAAGAGATATTGAACGAAAACGGAACATTTGTCAGTTTTTTTAAGTCAAGAGCATGGTGATCTCTGAGTCGAAACAAACATTGAACTAGGGGATTTGCGATAAAGAACAAAAACGTTTTGTTACACAGTTTGAAAATTAGATGAAAACCAAAGTTTGGAAGTTAATTTTAGGATTCGCATTGTGAATCAATCCTTCAAAAGCTTTCACTGATTATAGAGTAAAAAACGAAACAAAATGAAA
Source organism: Palythoa mutuki (assembly GCA_027575235.2). Lineage (NCBI taxonomy): Eukaryota > Metazoa > Cnidaria > Anthozoa > Zoantharia > Sphenopidae > Palythoa > Palythoa mutuki. The sequence goes on from JAODFW021322623.1 coordinate 31,045, forward strand.
CTTTATATAAGATCTTGTTGAGTAATATAATTTAGAAATTGAAGTTTCCGAGACTAATGATTTAGACTAGCTCCATGTTTGAAACGGTAGTTTAGCGGACTAAAACTGTCTTGTTGTATCATAAATAGATTCTGAATAACGTTGAAGATTTGAATTTTACGGTTATTTTATATCTCCTTAGTTGAAAAGGCTGTCACAGACAGTCAATCTGTTGCTGTATTTTCTGATATTTAAAGCTTTTTAAAAATAAGACACGAAGATCAGTGATATTGAATATATATACCTGCTGTAGACGAACAAGTTCCAAACTTGCTGCTGGCGATGGCACTTTATAACTTGGAGTTCTCATAATAACGTTGGTGAGCATTGCACAGTGTGTACTGTGACTCGTTCTTTTGCTTTTGGGATTGCCTGATTCAAGCCTAAATGGAACGCGAGCCATTATACTCAGTATCCGGCCCTCACAAGATATATTGTACTACTGATTAACGGGGCAGTGACTTCTCTAGGTACCCGGATTTCGAAACCTGAACGACCGAACATGTAAACCAACGTATATTGTTTCTTAAAACAGTTAAAAATATTTAAGTGTGCTGAACAATGGATTTAACAGGCAAACAGCCGTCTCAGAAAGCTTGAAGAACAATGCCTTGCATCTCAAAACTCTGTTGAAATCAATAGTCAATAGTATATCATCGCAGTTATACAAAGACTTTTTGAAAAACTTACTTATCGGTGCACAAATGTAGAATAAAATCACTTTCAAATTTGCGAGTGATCCGTCAAACTTCCTCTTATTTTATAAAGTGTTTAAATTCTGAATGTAAAACGCTGACAAACCGGGGAAAGTATATTGATCACTGCTTGTTGCCTAGAAGAACCAATTCGTCTGGAAAGGTCACAATATGGAACATATGCAAAGATAACTTGCAAAGATGTTTTCATTCCAGTTCACGTTATCCCAATGAAAAGCCGGCATTTGCATGACATTTCTCCTGATCAAAAGTGTTGTCTATTGACTCTAGAAGGTTTCTTATGTTCGTTTCAGTGCTGTAAAGCGTCCAACGATTATAACCAATTTTCAGTAATGTGTTTGTTTATACATAATGTTAGGATAGCGGTATATATTCTTCTCTTTCTTCGAAAATCTTTCTGTTACCAATATAAAAGCTGTATTGGCTTCTGTTATTTTGAAATACCAAATCTTAAGAGCGACAGTTACTTTGTTTCATTTAAGAGTTTTGTTTTTGAATTTTCTTCTGTGAATCATTGTTGATATTGAATAATATTTTCTCAGCGCTGCGTCATGTTCGTTTCAGCCGGATGATCAGTCTTGTACTGAGTTGGCGAAGAACAGCAAAAATTTGTCTTTGATTTGCCTCAGTGTTAAATTAACGGTTGTTTAAGATGGTACGGTTACAAACAGACTTATAGATATAAAACTATGACAATTCAATGTGATTTGATTTGTTACTGTGATTCCATTATTTCTATAGCTCATCCTCCCTCCAGGTAAACCTCAGGTTTTCTTTTGGAAACACGCAGTAAACCTTTTGTTTTGAATAATCATGTTATTTTAAATGATAAATTTAGCTTTTTAAGAAAATTTCTCGCACTTTCTCAATTAGCCGAGATGCAGTGACCACCTGAACAAAAGCAAGAGTGGTAATGGCCAGTCGAAATATTGTACATCGTCTCCACTTCTCTTATTCACGTTGTAAGATCAGTTTTTGCAAGTCTTTTTAGACAAAAAATTTAGTACAACAGCAATATTAAACTCTTGCTGTCAATAACAAAAGGAGATAGTATCGATTCTTTATGCAAAGAAATATGCAATAAAAGCAAAATCGGTTTACAAATAAAATGCTCAAGGATTGTTCAAAATTAGTTTAAATTTAAAAAAAAAATTGATTCACATTGCTAGCTGTTCAGTTTATTAAGCATACTTCCTTGAAAACATTTGTAAAAACTCCAACACAAATTGATTACTGCAGCAAACCAATAATTAGTTGATTACTTTGAAAAATGTACAGTACAACTACATGGAAAAGAAAAGTTCAAAACTGAGGGCTTTGCTTATTCAAATGCACCGCAGCCAACTGAGGAAGGATTGCATGTACATCTTCATCTGATTGAGCCCGCATTACGTGTTGTGAACATTCTCCAGTTTAATAAATATAACGTTTTCTGTGAGAAAAAAGGTTGACTTTTTAACGAGGGCAAAAATTACAACACACGCAGTGTTTCAGTCTAGAGTTCCAAGAGACACTGCAAAAGAGAAACAGAAAGTGTTTGCCATCCAATAAGCAAATAAACAGCATTTACCCTATAGCTTGAAAATTTATGAAATGCTTGCTTCTAAATTGTACCAAGCCGACAAAAATACCTCATATCGTACAAACTTTCCAATTTCGTTCAGACTTAAACAAAATGTTTAGTATAAAAAACAAGCAATGAAACAATTGTTTTAGAGCAAAGCATTTTTACTGGCTCTGAAGCTGCAAACAAAGTCAGTTTAACAGTGGTATCATAAAAACGATTGTTTCTTCAAGTCTACATGTAAGAACTTAGTATAACCTTTTAGCGACAAGAGCTAAATTCAAGGTTTTGACTATGCATAAGATTAGGAGTCTTTAAAGTACAATTTTGCATAACGAGTACCACTTGTTTGATTTCTTGTATTCATAATTATGATCTGGTAGTGCTTTCTGTTATTCCATCATTTCCTAGAATGAACTCAAAGTTTTTCCCAGAAAAATAGAAGACTTTAACAGTAGGTAAGTTTATCCAGAGATATAAATTTATAAAACGCTAATAGGGAAAACTTTATGTTTCGTTACCAGTTGAACACTTCATACAGTCACGCTCGCTCATAGGGTGCACCTAAATTGTTTCAGCAATAATCCCAAAAACTGTTTTTTTATCGTAACTGATGGAATACTTAGTATTTTCGTTTTATAGCTACTCATAACAGGCATAGCTTTTTTGTTTGACTAAGTATGTAAACTGTATCGATGTATCAATCCTAGAGGAACAAGAGAACTGGACTGAGTCATGATCATTCGGTACATATACGATAAATAAACATTTGTTGTAAACGTCATTGAAGAGCGATATTAAAAAAACTGTATAAAGATGTTTGCACAACGTAAAGAACTAAAAGGAAATTGATTCTTTGACTTATCAGGCAATCATCTTTTCGTTACGTTTTCACTAAATTCAAGTTACCGTTCACCGAATTTGCGTTTAGTGAAAATAACATATAGCAACAAAAAATAGACTGCACATGTTTTGATAAGTAACTTTAGCCTGCGAGTGTACAATTCTGATCTCAAACAAGCTACAGTAAAATAAAAGTATGAAAAAGTAACTACTCAAAATTGATTTTATCTTTAAAATGAACTAAACTAACTTGATTGTTATCATCTATCATTGTAATAAAACGAAAAGTTGATAAAACTTCGCATTAGCTCCCTTGTAGTTCAAGAGACTATAATGACTGAAGCATGCATATCTAACTCGTGTAATAAAAGAGTATAGTAAGTTTATTTTATCAGGTGCAACAGAAAGAAACATTTGGTATGTATATAAAAAGGCAATGCCATTTTTTGAGATAGCTCAGAACATATTCCTATTTCCCACAACATAGCCTCAAGCTAGACAGGTATCAATGTTTCTCGATAACCTCTTAAGCTAAATAATATGTTGCAGTAATTTGAAATCAATCTTTTCAATCAACGTTTACTTAGTTTGAGGGTGGAATTACTTTTAACTATATAAAAATATAACCCTTTAAAATCAGAATATAAGCGCTTTTTTTCTTCTTTAAAACTGATCTCTAATTAGCTACGACTAATGCTGCAACTGAATTTATATAATCTTAAGGCAACACTGCATTAATTATTTTAACAACAACATAACTGGGAAATGAAATATCATAATTATTAAGAGCGTTACGAAATTGTTTGAGATTAAAAGATTTCGGCATTTCTAAACCTATTATTTTCTTGTCGTTTGCAGCATGAATCGATTGTAAGAATACGTTAAGACCAAGACATTGTTTGATTTGTTTACGGTAATATTAGTGGGTCAACAATTTGGCCATAAAAAGAATATCTAATCTATGATTATTTCCCATCACTCGAACCGCCTAAGTTTAATAAGTTTAATCCCAATTACTGCATGTAGGTGGTATTGTTTTATAAGGCACAAGGATATTTAAAAACTGTTGCAAATTAGATTTCACGGACAACCCTCCAAATCTTGCATTAACGATGTAGTGGAAATCTAGTCCAGCCCCAGATTTTAGAAAAAGTAGTTTGAGGTTTTGAGAATTTAGTTTTTGTATGCATAGTGGAACCTTAAGGAAGACCGAGAACAACAACTCAAGGATAATCAGCAAACTTAGATTTCTCAATGATGGTATTTTAGCAACACATCCTCTACTCATTTAGGGTGTTTACTAATGAACTGAGAATTATAATGAGGTAACTGCCCGCAACAACAAGATTTAGAAACAATATCCCAAAACAAACTGGCTTTACGAATCGGCTTTCAATTCAGGTGGCTTCGCTGATTTGGTTAAGTCATAAGTTTCATCAATTTTACAATTGAAAACAAATGTTCACCCTCAGAGAATGCATATCTGTTGGAAGAAAAATCTTGTAAATAAACGCATGCGCAAGATAGATCACTAAACGATTTGCATCATTTCGTTTCTTGAAAATAGCAGCGAAAAGATTCCATTCAACTTAGGCAATAAACTCAAAGACAGTAATGAAAAGCTAATATGAGTAATTTTATTTCTATTTTTTAATTGTTTTACGAAGTCTAGTCAACATAATCCAGATTTAGTTAATCCGATTACATAGTTCTAAAGAACCGGCTCGCGCTGGCAAAAAACCTCACCCAAAACAAGAAGATTCCGAACTGAATACATCACTAATTAGATGAAGCTACAGACTGACCATTTTATAGGCTTACTGCAAAATTCTCATGAATTTCGCACGAGTTTAAAAATAAAGAAAAAAAAAGTTCAATGAAATATAACTGAATTATACAAAAATAAAGCGTACGTAATATCAGATCTAATTATTATACTAGCTGTACATTATATGCAAAAACAATATTAAGCATGGTAAACCGCAAATAAGAAACCAATTACACGACATCTAACAAAATTCCTGGGCAAGAGAAACAACCCAACCAGTATGATTTAGAACTGAGCTCTGTGGTCTTGTCAATGTGGATTTTGACACCTTATTATAGAGTCAATATTGCTCGTGTTCAGTTATTTTAAGTAAAACACCAAAAAATGTAGTTTAAGATTAAAAACTAGGAGATTCAACCACACAGCTTCTAGATATTTGTTTGTGTCAAATTCTCACCGTTAAATACTTAAAAAAAATCCCTTTTCACACAACACAAAACTTGTTGGTTTCAGCGTTTTAGACACGAACTGACACAATTATATTAAACTGGTTTTTTATTGTGTGATGCTTTTCTATCGTTCGAATCAAGATCTAAAGTAATAGACATTAATTACCTGTTACTGTGATCATGAAAATCAAATTTTTCGCCGAGATCAGAGCCGTTTCTGCGATTAGTAATATGGCTATTGGTCATACAGTAGAAGATATCAGAGGTAAATAAAGTTATTTATTATCATCATCATTATTATTATCACTGTTATTATTTTTTTAATAGTATTATTTATTTTTTAAAAGTCTTTCATACCCACCAAAACAAAAGTTTAAATAATTTATTCAGTTGTATAGAACATAAAACATAGAAATTTAAAGAGAAAAATTCATTATACAAAACAAGACCACATCCCTTCATCTAGGTTTGCTGGGAAGTGACTGCAGATAATTAATGGGATTTTGTATTTATCTTAATAATTTGTTTTGAAACTTGCAAATACTTCAGTCTAAGTCTCTTGATGCTCTTCTGGAGAGAAAAAAAAGCAATACGCTATGGCCTCAATAAGAGTTCTTCTTTTACTACAGATTTGTATATACATAATATCAGAGTAACAAAAGCAGTGACTGAACAGGACCTCGTTTGACTATAGGCTACCTTTCATGTTCCCATAGCGCGTTCAAATGGAGCAAAACTTAAGTTGTCCCTGTAAAAAAGGGGTTACTGCTTGTCTGAACTAATCCCTAGAGCCGGGGTAAGCAAACGTGTCTTGCGATTCTCCATGAAACCCGTCAAATTTGTTCGACAAAGACGAACTTGACTCGACGAGAAAGATTTTAAAACCAACCTTGCTTTCGAAGGTAGAGTGACACTTCTATGCCTGAAAATGTTATTCCGTGTAAACCCTCTGGTTCGCCTGCCCGTGTTGACTGGGCCACTAGGCAAAAGTTTAGACACGCATGCAGAGCATTGGGTAGTAGTAATTTCAGTTTTGGCTCGGTTAAACGGGGAAAGTTTTCTGCCATATAAACGTTTGCTAAAGCTGATGACCGTCGCCCAAACTTTTTTCTTTTTTCTAAACATATAAAAAGTTATAAACTTAAGTCGCGAACTTCAACAATCAGCTCGTGTTTTTGTGGAGTTTATTTCCTAATTTCCGTTTTGTAAAATTTATTTTGGACTTGTCACAGCGAAAAGAACTTTATTTTTCATGTTTTTGACGTGAAGGAAAGAACCAGCTGCGAAAGTAATTTCAAGAAAAAGAAACGGTACAAACACTCGTTATAAACAATATCGAGTCTTAAAAAACTATATGTCTGGTGATTAGATAAAATAATGTCCCAGTATCACTTGGCAGTAAATACGAAAAAGCAATAACGTTGGATAACACATTAAATAAATAAATTGCTGACGAAGTAATAAATATCTTCTACGTTTGTGGATAAAATGTGGCGCCAGTATGTACTCGCTGATCTGAATAACCTTTTAAAATAAATAAAAGACCGCTTATGAACACATACCACTTTAAAACACAAATCCTACTTGGCTTTTAAAACAAAAAAGTAGTATAAACGACACCCGTCTAACACTGTTGTCTGTATTTAAGATACTTTTTAAAATTAAGAAACATCTTACACTACAAACCTAACAGGCTGATTTGAAAAAGTCAGGTCAGAGTTTTCCCTGTGTGGTTAAAACATTGAGTGGATCACGTAAATGTAGTTCTTGGTACACTTTCATTTACAGTTACACAAGTAAACTCCGTGAGTTAATCAGGTACATTGTATGGGTATGATTACACAGGTAAATTGTGTGGAAGGTAGTCTCTGTAGGTACAGTTACTAAGATACACTCGCTGAAGTCTATGAGAAAAATGTATGGGTACAACTATACAGGTACACTTTGCGGGTACAGTTATACAGGTACATTGTGGATACAGCTATAGAGTTACACTGTGGATACAGCTATAGAGTTACACTGTGGGTACAGCTATACAGGTACACTGTGGATACAGCTATAGAGTTACACTGTGGTTACAGTTATATAGGTACACTGTGGGTACAGTTATACAGGTACACTGTGGGTACAATTATATAGGAACACTGTGGGTCCAGTTATATAGGAACACTGTGGGTACAGTTATACAGGTACACTGTGGGTACAGTTATATAGGTACACTGTGGGTTCAGTTATATAGGAACACTGTGGGTACAGTTATACAGGTACACTGTGGGTACAGTTATATAGGAGCACTGTGGGTACAGTTATATAGGAACACTGTGGGTACAGTTATACAGGTACACTATATGGATACAGCTATACAGGTACACCATGTGGATCCAGTTATACAGGTACACTGTGAGTACAGTTATGCAGGTACACTATGTGGACACAGCTATACAGTTACATTGTGGATACAGGTACACTATGTGGATACAGTTATACAGTTACACTGTGGATACAGGTACACTGCATGGGTACAGTAAATCCACATAGTGTACCTGTATAACTCAGTTATACAGGTACACTGTGGATGTACACTGTGTGTACAGTTATACAGGTACACTGTGTGGGTAAGGTTATACAGGTACATTATATGGATACAGTTATACAGGTATACTGTGTGGGTGCAGTTATACAGGTGCACTGTGTGGGTACAGTTACACAGGTACACTCTGTGGGTACAGGTAAACTGTGTGGGTAAGGTCATACAGGTACATTATATGGATACAGTTATACAGGTACACTGTGTGGGTGCAGTTATACAGGTGCACTGTGTGGGTACAGTTACACAGGTACACTCTGTGGGTACAGGTAAACTG
>JAODFW021322624.1:0-23142 GCA_027575235.2 Palythoa mutuki
GAACTACTTGTAGTGTTAAGCAGATGAGAGTCATTAATTCCCCCTGGACGGGACACTAATCCATCGCAGGTTAGCTGCTAATTTTTCCGACGTCGTAAACGATGGAAAGCTCTGGCAGAAAAGAAGATAGAAGGTGAAACAAATGTTAAACACTTGGCTGAGCCAGGGTTTGAACACTGAAACTTGTGGTTGAAAAACAGAGATCTTAGCAATGCGCCAACCATGCCGCCTTTGATTTGTAAAGCTTATTCTTTAACGTGTTTGTTACAGGTCCTGTGAACGGATCATGGAGTGATTGGTCGTTATTCTCGCGGTGTTCTAAAATCTGTGGGGGAGGGGTGAAAACTCGCACTCGTCTGTGCAACAACCCTGTCCCCCTTAGGGGTGGAATCCCATGCCGCGGTTTGCCTGTGGATTGCCAAGACTGTAACACTAACAGATGTCCAGGTGAGTCAGCCGATTACAGATCATTCAGGGTTTTTTTTTTTAAATTCATAACTACGTTCCTTTTTAAAATGTTTTGTATATCGATAGCAATGCTCTTCAAATAGACCAGATTGAAGAAAAGGAAAGAAATTAATCGTGTTTTTTGCGTGCTCTGATTGGTTCCCTAAAAGTGAATATCTGTTGCACGCACTGATATACTTAACTACATCATCGCGCAGTAACTTCTTAAATATGTCTCGTATCTACTCGCCGACGCATTGGATAGTTTTTTTTAAAAACCCATCTTGCCCGTTTAGCGAGGGCGTATATCAAATAAATACGGTAAACACGTGAAATTCGCAAGCTGTTTTATTTCTTTAATTTGCGATTGTAAACTCTAAATAAAAAATAGATCCCGATACAATGTTATCACTCACGCATTATGCCAATACTACTATTTTACTATCTACATAACAATAGACCATTTTACAGTTCCTGAAAGATAACCAAGCCTCTACATGAAGCCGTAAGAAAAAAAAAACTATTAGCATGTCTATTATTTCAACTTCTCTAACCGAGCCTTCGCCTCGTTTTCATGTAGAAGCTTGGTTACCTTTCAGGAACTGTGAAAAGGTCTGTTTTCATTTAACATTAATTTCCCTTTAATAATATCCACTAACAAGCCTCGATTATAAACAACTATTTGCACGTCGGTGGTGTATCTTACATTAGATTATTAATCAAAAATTTTAAAAAAAGGATGTTATAAAAAAGGCATGCAGTAAATATACAGTACGTAATGCAGCTAGCTCAAATCTGCTCAACCAGTCATATTGCAAGAAAATTCTGACAAACTTCAGATTAAATACTGCCATAGAATATAAAAATAAACACATTTCACCATTTTAATAGTAGCGTCTGTTTTGTTTTAGGACCCAGGAATGGTGGATGGAGCAGATTCTTCCCATTTGCAGCCTGCACGAAACCCTGTGGGGGAGGATTTCAGTTGCGATTAAGAGTTTGTAACAACCCGGTCCCTGCAGGAGGTGGTCTCCCGTGTATCGGTCAGGCTTTTATTAGCCAGGCATGCAACGTTTTTCCTTGCCCAAGTAAGTACAACGAGATTTAATTATTTTGAATGCCATCACTAATGCGGTTTTTGATGAACTACTTTGCACCAATTCAGTAGTTTGTTTCTGACCAAGTTCCAAAGATAACGGTATTTGATATTTACATTATGGAGATAGAAGTATCTGTGCCAACCCCATGTGCGTCTCTCTTTGATCTTTCAAGCGAGGTTCAGGTTTTTGACGCCTCTTTTTCTGATGGCATGAACAAGAAGTTCCAGTTGCCTTCTTCTGATAACAGACATTGACTCTCTCCCGACTCCGATCCTTCGTAGAATCTCTTCAAAACACGATATTGAAAATGAAAACAACATTTAATACTGAATGCTAAACAAAGCCCAAAAAGCAACTTGATATAAGTCAATTTCCTTATGTCCTTATGCAGTTTACTTTTTGATTTTTAAGATTCAAATTTTAGACCGCCCTTATGATAACTGGTTCGTATGCTCTCAGACGTAGCAAATTGATCAGTATAGTCGCTAATAATAGTAATAAAAAAAGTAGTTGTAGCTCTCAATAAGTGGTAACTACCACAAAATACAGTCAACTTTCGCCTTCCGGACTCTCGCTTTTACGCGTACAGAAACTTTTGCTCCAGACGAAAAGGTGATTTTTTAACTTCTCGTCATAGTATAGAGAGTCGAGAGCGATTGGATCTGAATGATACTGAAAACGCGGACTCTTAATTACCATGCGTAGATTTTAGCTCAAAGGCAGCATTTGACCTCAGTTATTTAAGACTCTGAGTGAAGGTCCGGTCCGTCAATGATCATATAAAATGAGTCGTGTCTGGCCGAAAACGGAAAAACACTCGGCGTGTAATTACCTAATTATAAATAATTTATGGTCGCTAATGTTTTAGCTTTGTGTCGATCATTCCGACTTGAAATAAGCGCTTAATTTATTTTCTTGTACACTGCAAGCAGTCTCTTGGCAGCAGGATTTCACAGAGACAGCCAGAAATGAACACGTACACTGTGCACGAATTTCCGAGTTTGAATTCTAAAAAGGTTATATTCATGGTGACGGCACGGTTTAAAGAATAGACGCTTTTTTTATAAGAACAACTTTATAAGAAAAACGAGGCTCAAATTTGCAAAAACTTAAGAACAATTTAATTAAGAACAAGCTCAGGCTGAAGCTTGATAACTAGGAAAGATTTTGTGGTAGAAAATTGACTAAGACTTAACGATACAGCATAAAACATAAAAAGATTCACTTTAAAGACTGCTTAACAAACAATGAAGGTAGTTCGCCTCTAAATTCAGCCGTACAATTCATGTGTGGCGCAAGGCGTTTCATTTTTCCAATACCTTGTTTTAAGAACAAATTAACAACAAATTGAAGCTGAAATCGTCAAAATTTAAAAGGGTGTAGTTTGCTTTGAGCAATCACAATGGACAAATAATAAATGAAACCCTTTAGCATTACATCTTTTGTCTTTTTGTACTTAAGTTATTTTCTAGATCATTATCTCCTTTTAACGTTTTAAAAGAGAAGAAACCATGTCGGCCTACGATAAATTCAGTAAAGAAAATCTGGTTGGAAACAGTGGTTTTCAAACGTTTATTAGGATTTAGTAACCTGTTATTTCGACTTTTATTTCCACTGTTTCACAAAAAAGATAGTAGAACAGAATGTATTCAACAAAAGTGCATAGGCAATTAGTTTGATAATAAAACAACAAAATTCTTGATTTGATTCTCAGATTGAAATTTTAAAACTCGAAAATACACTCGAACAAAGACAACGATTTGTCAACAGATTGTTGGCGAAAGTGAAACAACAACTGTCTGTACATGCGAAGACCTTGCTTGCAAAAAGGTAATAAATCAAATTTCGTTTTAACTGCATGGACTTTACTATGGTTGTTCAGTTATTTTGGTCACTTAGTGGAAGGCTCCACCTGTACGAATTGCTATACAATTGTACAAGATTTAATGCACCAGAAATCAACTCTGGAATTGCACACGGTTTGGGTATTCTGCTGATGAACAGCAATGTGTTTTGCTATTAATTTTCAGCAGTATTTATAGTTTGTCTGTTCAGGTTTAAATTTTCAACAAAAAAACAGCTTTTATTCCGTAGAAAAGAAAATTGTTTTTTCAATCAAAAGTTTTGAAAACAGTTAAAAAAATCAACTTTTGAAGCTGAAGTTCGTAAAAACAAAATTAGAATTAAATTATTTCAAAAAAGCGAGATCCTGTTTATCATTGCGGATTACATTTAATGGTTTTCTTCGTTTTTCTCGAAAATGTTTCTTTTTTGATGTTTTGAAGTACTTGGCAAACTGTTCGAAATTCTAAGTCCATCAGGTCTGGTAATTCTTCAAATAATAGAGTCGTAGGCTGAATAGGTACCCCAGGGTTTAAAAATGATGTATTAGTAAATTCTCCCAACTGAGTCCTATATTTTCAATATTAGCAGTTTGGGAGAATTTTGCTTTTTAACTTCTACAGATTATTTCACTTGATCAATTCTTTTTTTCTCATTACCAGTTATATTGTTTTGTTTGAGCCATGTAAGGAGAAGTGAGATTTTGATAAATTGCATGAGGAACGAAAGGCTTTAAAACGGTGCTGTATTTCATCGCTGAATACGACAAATCTAGGAGAGCCAAAATTTTAGTATTACATATATGAAGTACTATACTAAGCCCACTATGTCAAGCAAGTAAAAAAAAAATGAAAAAGAGTGACAATGGCACTTCGAAACGAAAGGGGGTTGGTATCGAATAATACGTGAGAAATATACGGGCACAGCAGGTTATTTTGTGACCCTGAGCATGCAATTATCATGACTTGGAAAGCTTTCTAAATATAGCGGTTAATTCGATCAGAGGTGGTTAAAAATGTTCAAAATTGTGACCATATTAACATCACACGCAGATGCCAAACATATGAACGCACCCACATGAAACCTAGTACACGAAAGATTCCGTGAAGAACCAGTAAAATTTAACACAGGTACAATATTCTTAATTTTCGAAATTTATAGGCTCAAAACTATTCTTATTTTGTTCCCGTGTTCTTCATATACATTTAAACTTGCCGAAAATCATTTGCACATTTTTTTTTGAATTGAATGTTTTGCTTTAACTAGAATTTTTCCCCTCAAAACTGAACGATTACTGTATGTAGCTAGAGACCGGCTTCATTTCATTGTAATTCAATGCAATTTGTACGTTATCGAACAATCTCAATTTGCTTATTTTTCTTTATCTTTCTGACAATTTCAGCCTTAATGTTTTAAGTTCGCACTTTTAAAACCAAAAATTGTAAAACCAATTTGTTTTTTTTATATCTACCTTCTACCCAGTACAAACACACGCACGAATATTTGTAAACTTGTAAAATATTACGTGCGTCTACTGAAGTGTGACGTTGCAAACAGAACAAAAAAGGGTTGTCTAGACAGTCATTCAAATGTACAAGCGAGAACTGGTTGTGTATTCAATGTTTTGCACGGCCTCTCCTCCCTCTTTTAGAAATTTCAACTTGATCTTTTTTTTCTGCAGGTCTAACAAATGCCTCGTGGTCTGTGCATGTGGTATGAATATAAGACTGACTGGCCTTTTGACATCAATTGCTGACGTTTCTGTCAAAACTCAACAAACAGCTCGGATATAGGGTTGTTTACCACAGTCGCAATATAACACAGTGCTGTCATTTTCTGAAGCTTCGTTTAATTAAAGATTGTTCACGTGTATGGCCCAGCTGTATTTCTAATGAGACCAACGCGAAAACAAAAGTAAAACACGATAAAACAGAGGAATTAATTTTAAAACTTTCAAATGAGACTTAAAACTCTGTGTAATCATTGTCAACAAATACAGATCTTGAAGCAAAAAACTTATTCTCGATAAATTCAGTAGGAAATAAAACTCATTTTGAAGGAAATCAGCGAGACTTCCATATCTAAAGGTTGAACAAAACGCAAATGTATTTCCGGTATAGTTGATATCTTAGGGTCGCTGCCCACGATTTCCAAGTGGTTTAACCTCAAGTTTTTCGTCAAAACATCGGCTTTATTGATGTGAGACTAAAAAAATCTCGCATGAGCAATCTTTAAACCGAAATAACTACACAAAATAAAAAGGCTAAGACTAACGTTCTTGAAACAGTTATAGCTTTAAAAAGTATTATTTTATAACGACGGAGGTCAGTGATAGAGAATAAACGATTCTTTTTTAAGAAAGCTTCTTGAAGATGCTTGAAGGCATCTGGTATAACGTATACGGCTAGAAGATGCACAGTACGTTAACAACAAAGGAATGCTAGCACGTCGCTCATATTTCACTTACCTAAGGTTAGGAGTTGAATTTCATTTTGCCTGTTCTCTCTTTCTTCGTCTAGCAATGCATCAATATGGCGACTTCTTTCATAAGCTGCTTTGATTTCGCTAGGCTTAAGATTTGAATCCGATCGTTCCAGTACTTCTGCCATCATCTCCGGGTTGTGTTATCCGGTTAATTTCGCTGGCATCCCCAAAGCAGATTAACTCGCGTGCTGAAAGTTGATGTCAATTAACTAACTGGATTTCAAATCTCTGTGAAAACAATCGACTCCCGCAACAAGCCGCAAATCTTTTGAAGTGTGAAGTTTAGACGCACCTTATTTAACAGTTTTAATACATTTGAAAATGAATACGATACTTGAGTTCCAAAGTAACTTCCCACATGAGCATCTACCGCTTACTAACCAAACATTTGAATTACAAAGCGTCCAATAATGACATCTGGCCAATCAGACAACAGATAATTAATTCAAAAACAACACCGCTTGTCATGTCACAGGAAAGAACAAATAAAATCTGGTTTCATTCGAAACTCAAATGAGAGTGCCGAAAGGATTTTTATCCCGAATTGAAAGTAAAACCATTTAATGCCAGAAATAATAGGCCCTTTCTTTAGGCGGCCAAAAAGGATGAAGCAAACATATGACTTTCAGAGCTTGTTTAGGCCATATTAATAAATGCTTTTAAAACTAAATATAAAGGATTTTATATCTAATCCATTTAATGTTACATGTGTATATAGATTGTATTATAGTAAAAGCTGTACAATACTATTAAAGAAAACCTTTTGCGTTCATTATATGTGCATGGAAGTTAAATCAAGCAACTAAACTACGAGTCTTATTCTTATAACTGAATAATACTGTTAGTTATATTTTTGTATTTTGCTGAAATAAAACCACTGATTGACATTTTTTAAACATAACTTTAAGTTTAAGCGGTTCTTTGTCAAGAACTAAATCCTTTTTTATTTTTATTCACTCAGACAGCCTACTGGCCCAAATCGCTTAAGGCAAGCAATAAAAGATCTTTAGAGCATGCAGCTGGAAATTTTTGGAGAATAATTAGGTTAATTTAATAATTGTTTTAGATGTCAAGAACGCATTTAATTTTAAAATTCTCGCCAAGCCGGTAGGGTTTCTGCTTGATAAAGGTTTTTATACCAGGAGAAAGCTGGTAACAGCTAGACAAAATATCGTACTAAAACAAATTTCAGGTTTTGAAATTTGCATGTTATAGGTCTTGCTTGTTCATCCTATGCATATTTCCAGCCGATTTCTGGATCATTTATTAATCCAACGTAAAGCTGAATTTCGTTCGCGGTTACTTGCAGCCTTTCTTGAAACAACACTGAATTTGCTTTGTCGAGGTAGAAAAGGAGTGAACTAGAGCAGTAGAGGACAGAAGTATCATAATCCTTGTGATTTCTTTTGGACTGTCTTTCCCTTTAAATGGCAACATGCCATTGGATAAGGGTTTATTTCATAAAGAGGTAAGTCATTTAAAAGAGTCGTCAAAACCTTGACAGGATATCAGCAGAGCCTTAATCAACATGTGTGTGTGTTTTTAAAAAAAATATTGTTAATCAATGTTTACTGAGAAACATTATTCTCCAATAAATAACAAAGACTATATTCTTTTGACAAACCAGCACCATCTCATTGGAAAGGCCAAAAGATAAAGATAATTTTTAGTTTTCAAAATGAAAAAATTTGCCACATTTCACCTGTTCTCAAGACTACGTTAACGTCATCACAAAACAAACAAATAGTCTACTTACATTTTTAAAACTTTTATTTGTTCATGGGCACTGAAGCGAGCATTATTACTCGCTATATATAAATAAATAATTAATTTGATAATAGTTTAATTGATTCATTTAAGATCAATGAACTATATATAAAGGAGACTGATACAAAATTGAGAAACCTACACGCACATGTGTCACTAAAGGTCAGTTTCGGGAGGATTTGATGCGGAAAATGCAAACTTTTCATAACAGTGACGTGTTTACATTTTTTTCCCTTTCAATTTCATAACAACAAATATAGTTTTTATTTTGTTAGATTATATATGTATTGCGTTATTATACCGTCACACTGATGTAATCCAACCACACCATTCCGTTTCTTGGGGGTCGGTCGGAAATTCTAAAGATAGCGAGTAATAGAAACGAATTTCGAAAATTTTGTTCGACCATCACCACTTTTTGGTAACGTGAATTTAAAATATAAATATAATATTTGACAAATGCGCACTCTAACTTTTTAGGGAACGCTGAACAGATAGGGAGGCATCGAACGCACTGAATCAGTTTGCCGTTTGCTTGTTCTGCTTTCATTTTTTCTTTGTGCCTGTCATCCGGCCAGGTTTTGTTTTTATTCCATCAATATGTATGAGTAATCTATGGTAATCAACGATCTTAACTTCTATATACGGGGCTAACAACAAAAGGAAAAATCTCTTTTTTGTACGTCAAACTGCTAAAAAGAGTCTCAGCTTAAAGATGTCGTCGTGCGTGATGTTACAGAATTCTCGCCTTTCCTGTTAGCTCAAAAGACTAAAAAGCATTTTAGAAATTCCTTAAAAAGATTAAAGGAAACAAGACTCGTTAAATGACAGGATATGGCTGGAGAATAACGCAGGACCGATACGATGAAATGCCTTTCCTTAAATAGTTAAAAGGAGCTGAAACCATCCCAAATTTCATCTCACTTGCGGTTTCCGATACTCAACTCGCACATCTCACTGTCGAAAGTGTAGCCAATAATATGCATTTAATTCACCAAAGAATAAGCAGAACCTTCATTTTAACCCTAGCTTTTTAACACATTTGAGGTTGCTGCCTTGTACCTTCATGGTGTTTTTCGTCAAAACGATACAGTGCGTCTGTTTTAAACGGCATACACGCCTTTTTTATAAGAACAACTTTATAAGAACAACGAGGCTCAAATTTGCCAAAATCTAAGAACAATTTAAGAACAAAATTAGGCTGAGGCTTGATAACTAGGAAAGTTTTTGTGGTAGTACATAAAAAGATTCACTGTAAAGATTGCTCCACAAACAATGAAGGTAGTTCGCCTCTAAAGTCACTGAGCCGTACAATACACGTGTGGCATGGCACAAGGCGTTTCAGTTCCAATATAGACCTTGTTTTATTTTGTTTTTTATTCAATAAAAACCGTTCACAGAAAAAGGAACAAATTAAGAACAAATTGAGGCTGAATCGCCAAATAATTAAGAACAATGAGCCTCTGCAAAATTTACTGATTCTTATAATAAAAACGTGTATATACCTAAAGACTAAACTTATATCAAATTAAAGCTCCAAGCTTGTAAGGCTGACTTTCGAACTATAACAAAGATTTTTAAATCAATTTCAAACAAATTTTTTGATTTTTTACATACTCTAAAAACAAAAGTTACAAGTTCAAGCCGTATATCTATTGATATTTAATGATTTAATTAATCTGCCGTTTCCAGACCAAAAGTGCTAAAAATCCTGTCTGTGTTTTTTCATATTCAATTGCAGGAAAAATTAAAAGTTACGGCACTTTTTCAAATTAGGGGTTAAAAAAGTCTGTTATAGACCGTGCAAAAATTGCCCTAGAATTTGTGTCTTGAAAAATGGCACACACGTTTTTGTTTTTCAAATATACATATTGAAAAAGCTACTGTGCAAACAAATTCCTTTTGAGTTGAAACTTTCGAAAGGCATTCTTTTTCGCTCGTTTTTAAAGAACGTAAAAAAAATCCAAAAAAATTTTTAGTGCAGTTCGAATTAAAGCCAGTTCTATAAACATTTTAATTCGATATGGGGTTTAGGGATACGGTTTAAAATAGATGCACTGTATGACGCAAACACCCCACAAGGTCTGTTTTCTGACGTCATTGTTTACATTCTGCTTCATTAGCATACAACTCGAAGTGGATAAAGAACCGAAGTAGAACTGAGTTATTGAGTTTAAGACCTAAGAAATTAAGTCTAGCGAGCAAAATTCGGTGCTATATATGCAGTTTAAAAAGAGCTTTCCAAATTGTAAAAACCTCTTCTATGAAAAATGAGACCAATGTTTTAAATACTGTTCTTGCCATGCGTTGTACAAATTATGTAAGAACTCATTAACATTTTTGCCACCCAGTGGCAGTGGTTTTGCGGGTTCATCTTGGACACCACTATCCCCTTCAAAGGCGATATCTTCTTTTATATTGAGTACTTCTCAATGTGTTTGTCAGATGCACGTTTCAGTAATGAGGCAAAAACACTCTTTTTTTTATTAAGAATAATAAGAACTGAAAGGCTGAAATCGCTGAAATCGCTCAAAAAATAAGAACAATATAAGAACAATCTGAGGCTGAATTTTTTTTTTTAAAAAAAAAAATATGGATGGGCTTTACAATCTCTTCCTCTTCAACTAACGCCGGAATAACGACATGCACTTCAGCGCCTCAATCACACACTCTCTTCATAAAGCGCACATGCACACACAGTGCTTTAGTAGGGTTTAACCATATAAAAAGCAATTATATATTAAACGCAATTGT
The DNA here is from genome assembly GCA_027575235.2 of Palythoa mutuki. NCBI lineage: Eukaryota > Metazoa > Cnidaria > Anthozoa > Zoantharia > Sphenopidae > Palythoa > Palythoa mutuki. Next base: position 10,395 of record JAODFW021322624.1, read on the forward strand.
TTATTTACGGTGTAGGCACCCTGTAGGTCAGGTACCCTACAGTACACGTCGGTATCTCGACATATGGAGCGGGTTAACCCCATCGGAGAACATAGAAATTTTAAGTACCTTTAAGAACAAAATAAGAACATTTTGAGCCTGAAATAGCCAGAAAAAGTAAGAACATTGAGCGTGAGCTAAATTTTACTGGTATTTATATTAATAAAAAAGAGTGTAATGGAACAAAGATTCGCCAATAGACGATTTTCGATATATTTTGGCGCGCGGTACTGGTAACATGAAACCGAGGGTCAGAGCTCAAATGGAAAACCACGGGAAAATTGCAGGCACACGCACCCCAAACTATCGGCTCCAATGTAAACATTTGCGTGCGCGCCTGAAATTAATTTTCACGTGGTTTTCCTCTTGAGCTCTGACCCTCAGTTTCGTGTTACCAGTACCGCGCGCCAAAATATATCGAAAATCGGCTATTAGCATTGGCTTCAATGGGCCATTGGGCTCGTAAATGGTTTAACCTGTTTTACCTCACATATCATAATATTTTATCTGTAGATATTTCAAGTCGGGTAGCCTTCTTAGCAACTATGCTGATGTTCTTGCCATCCTAATGAGGCTTCGCCAGTTGTGCTGTCACCCAAAGCTGTGTGGTAGTGCTATTACTATGCCAACGTTAGGTAAGAATGGTACTTGGTAGTATTTGCCTTTTGCACCGATTTAGAATTTTGAAAGTGTTAATGTTCATGTAACCTATAGACCTCCTTCATAACTGGCGGCCATTTTATTTTTCTTTTGTTTGTATTCAAATTTACCTGACTAGCCTCGTTCTGGAGCTACGTAATCAATAATAATAATAATAATCAAAAGAATATCTTACCCCAAACGAAGTGAGGCAGGCAAATTTGAATACAGACAAAAGAATGTTAATATGGCTTCCAATAATGAAAGAGGTCTATGATGTAAGCCCCCATTCACATGAATACCAGGGTTCGTGCTACTCCTTGAACTCCTTGAATACTCCTGGAATTTAGTTTTAGTTTTCAAGGGCCCTTGAAAATAGGAATTTCCGCTAAAACTCCTTGAAAATTTCTTCAAGTCCTTGAATTTTTATACTGTCAGGTAATGATAACTTGTTGGAAACAAATTATGTTGTAAATAAATTTTCTTCGTTTTGGTAATTGTTGAACCAGCTAATTTATCTGTCTATTTCTGTGAAATCATTATTTTAATTTAGATGATGGACATTTTTCATTTCTTACATGTCTTGTCCACACAAAAATGACCCGTAAATGGTCATTTTTTTAAAGCGGCTTTTGGATCAACTGTTTTGTAAATGTTTACCTATTATCTTCTTGTGGACACACTTAAACACTTGTTTTCGTAAGTAATACACGTAGATCATGTGAGTGACCCATTTCCATTGAGTACAAATGGTGAGTACAATTCGCAAAACCACCGCAAAAATACGGGTAATTCGGTGCATACTATACTACTGATGCAATATCGTCACTATGCATGTCCACAAGTGTCCAAAAGGCCATTTGTCGATTTGGAATGTTTTTGTGTAACACCACATGAAAACGATTGAAAACGGTCCTCTGGGCAGAGAATTTGTAGTCCTACTCGTTTATAAAGCGTCTTCGTGTGTATGAATCCTAAAAAAGAAAAATCATTTTTGAGATACCTTTTACTCGTTAAAGTTTTGTGCTAGAAATTTTCAGATAGCGTACCCCAACAGAGTCCTTCACAAACACATTTTTCTGTTGTCAATCTGCCATGATGATCTTTTATTAAACACAACGTCCCAGGTCTGCAGAAAGTGGCATTTCGGCTGTGGCGGTTGCCCTGCCTCTTTTGTAAGCGTGTATAGTTTTCTTATTGAATTGTATTGTAATGTAATGTAATGTATTGTTACTTTATCATACTGGCAAAGCAAATAATATTAAATTGAAATTAACTGAAACCCATAGATATTACATTTTAGTGCTATGATGTAGCCAGAGACCTGTATTGGTTGCTTTAAGATTACTTTCCAACCTCTAACACATTCTTTTTTACACGTCCATTAAAATAGTAATAATAATGATAATAATAATAATAATAATAATAATAATGATAATAATAATAATAATAATAAAATACATTTCGACAGTGCAAATTAGAATTTAATTGTTCAAATGCACTATTTGTAAAATAAGTTACAACTGAACGAGTCTAAACACTGTAAGAACAAAAAGCTTTTGTGAAAAGGATGGTTTCAAGTTTTTGTTTCAACGTACTAAAGTTGTATTTTCCTTCACTTGTTTTTCATTTTACAACGATATGTTGTAAGTGATGTAACTCCAGCCTAACTACGGTTAGGGTCAGCATTGGGTTAGGATTAGGGTCAGGTAGAGTTAGGGTCAGTTAGATTTAGGGTCAGCCAGGGTTTGGTTTAAACTACAACTGAACGAGTCTAAACACTCTAACAACAAAATGCTGTTCTAAAAAGAATGGTTTTAAGTTTTTGTTTGAACGTATTAAAATTGTATCTTCCTTCACTTATTGTCATTCTACAACGACATTTAGCAAGTGATGCAACTCCAGCCAAACTACGAGAAAAACTTGTGCAAACTTTGAAGCTTATTCTGAGCTCAGGAATAGATGAAGAATGTGCAATTTGCCTCGACTCGCTTAATCTTCCTGTCATCACTCATTGCGCACATGTGTTTTGCCGCCGCTGTATCGAGGATGTGATCAGGACATCCCAGTGGAATCCGCGTTGTCCCCTGTGTCGTAATGACATCAAGGTTGAACAGCTTGTGGACGTACCTCCAGAGAATGAAGATGGTGACATGTTGGATTCTAATGAATGGCAGTCGAGTTCCAAGGTAGGATATGTGATTGAAGGTTGGTCATGATCCTGTTCTGAACGATTGACTCTTGGGATAAATTTGAAGAGAAGAGTTCTTGATAGGCTATCCTGCACCCCGCATCCCCGCTATAAATGTACATCACAACATGATGGGACTTAATGAATGACATTCTGCTGCTAAGGCTGGCCAGGATCTTGTACTAAGGGATAGACTTAGGGATGATATGTTATGATATGATATATATCATATCATATCGAAGTTTTCTCTTAGGGTTTTTCAGAACTTATTTACAAGCATATACAGGGTTAGACAGTTGAGGGTCTTAAAAAGTCAGCTTGAGTGGCTCACATTTTAAGGATTGACTGGTAGCCTATAAGAAGTGCCCTCAGTGTAAGAAACAGACCACAACACCACGATCACTACTCTACTCTTTGCGAGAAGTGTGTGGGTTCATTTTATAGTAGTAGTAGTAGTAGTAGTAATAATTATAGTAATATAATAATAATAATAATAATAATAATAGCAATAATAATGTAAACATATTTATACAGGATTGCTGCCTCAGATTTAAAGAATAAAACTGCTGTCAACGCAGGTCCCGTTCATAGAAGTCCCTCGGTGGAAGGGTAGAGAGACTGGACCTACGGTTTAACGTCCCTATCCCAGGGATGTACTTGGGGAGAAGAGCTCTTGGTAGACAATCCCCACTTACCTTTCTAAGACTATAAACATAACCCACATCATGGCGACAATAATATTGAGAATCTTAATTTTATATAGTGCTTCAAATCATATAAAGATGCTCTTGCATGCTTGACAGTAGATAAACTACAAATTAAGACTATTATAACAACAGATAAATAACTACAAATAATAACTTACTAACTAATTGAGTTTTAAAATGAACTTAAATTATCGTATAAATACTACCGGTGGGGCATAATAAATGACATTCTACTGCTAACGCTTGTCAGGATCTTGCATTTTAGGGATAAACTGAATCTATTGTATTAAGAAATATTTTAAAATTTATCTATGGCATTGTAGCATTCATGTACAATTGTTTTTGTTATTATGCACTAAAATCTCAGCAGCAACATTGATATTTTAACATTCTTCAAATTACGAGTAACATGAGAATATTATCATTATTGTTTTTGTTGTTGTAATGGTGATATTAGTTATTTGTCTTGGTTTTGATGTTTATTCAATTAGGTGGATGCTGTCATGTCTGCATTAGTGAAACAAAGAAATGAGGACCCATCGTTAAAGAGTATCATTGTGTCGCAGTTCACGTCAATGCTCACAGTCCTAGAGACTCCCCTTGCAGCAGAGGGATTCCATTTTGTTCGTTTGGACGGCACTATGTCACAGAGAAGACGAGTGGAAGTAATTTCACAATTTTCAGATCCTAGTCCGGGTTCTCCTATTGTGATGTTGTTGTCCTTGAAAGCAGGCGGTGTTGGATTAAATCTTGTTGCTGCCTCCAGATTGTTTCTTATCGATCCAGTGAGTTTTTTTAATTTTTTTCTTTTACATTTTTATCCCAACCTCACTCGAACTCATAAAGTAGAATGCATAAAGGTGTTAAGACATCTTGCAGTAGGGGTTTCAAATTAAAGTAGCGTACGTTGTAAGCAATGTTTACGTGCCTCGTTTCCGTTACTATCTGGACTGTTGACCTTACGTTTACTTACAATTACTAACTGGACAGTTGACCTGAGGTGTACATACAGTAACTATCTGGACTGTTGACCTGAGGTGCACTTACAATTACTATCTGAACTGTTGACCTGAGGTGTACTTACAATTACTATCTGGACTATTGACCTGAGGTGTTCTTACAGTTACTAGCTTGACTGTTGACCTGAGGTGTACTTACAATTACTATCTGGACTGTTGACCTGAGGTGTACTTACGATTACTATCTGGACTGTTGACCATAGGTGTCCTTACAGTTACTATGTGGACTATTGACCTGAGGTGTTCTTACAGTTACTCTCTGGACTGTTGACCAGAGTTGCCCTTATAATAAACTATCTGGACTGTTGGTCTGAGGTATCCTTACAGTTACTATCTGGACTATTGACCTGAGGTGTTCTTACATTTACTATCTGGACTGTTGACCTGAGGTGTACTTACAATTACTATCTGGACTGTTGACCATGGTGTTCTTACAGTTACTATCTGGACTGTTGACCTGAGCTGTCCTTACAATTACTATCTGGACTGTTGACCATAGGTGTTCTTACAGTTTCTATCTGGAAAGTTGAACTGAGGTGTCCTTAGAGTTACTATCTGCACTGTTGATCTGAGGTGTTCTTACAGTTACTATCTGGACTGTTGACTTGAGGTTTCCTTATATTTATTATCTGCACTGTTGACCGAAGGTGTCCTTACAATTACTATCTGTACTGTTGATCTGAGGTGTTCTTAGAATTACTATCTAGACTGCTGACATGAGGTGTCCTTAGAGTTACTATCTGGACTGTTTGCCTGAGGTGTACTTACAATTACTATCTGGACTGTTGACCTGAGCTGTCCATAGAATTACTATCTGGACTGTTGGTCAGAGGTGTCCTTAAACTTACTATCTAGACTGCTGACCTGAGGTGTCCTTAGAGTTACTATCTGCACTGTTGAGCTAAGGTGTCCTTACAATTACTATCTGGACTGTTGACCTGAGCTGTCCATAGAATTACTATCTGGACTGTTGACCTGAGGTGTCCTTACAGTTACAGTCTAGACTGTTAACTTGAGGTGTCCTTATATTTACTATCTGCACTGTTTACCTAAGGTGTCCTTACAATTACTATCTGGACTGTTGATCTGAGGTGTCCTTAAAATTACTATCTAGACTGCTGACCTGAGGTGTCCTTAGAGTTACTATCTGGACTGTTGACCTAAGGTGTCCTTACAATTACTATCTGGACTGTTGACCTGAGCTGTCCATAGAATTACTATCTGGACTGTTGACTTGAACTGTCCATAGAATTACTATCTGGACTGTTGACCTAAGGTATCCTTACAACTGATGGAGCCCACGGCCTTTAAACCCCTTGGTTTCTTGTGCACTTCCTCACCTTTATATTTATTTTAAAAAAAGAATGTCTTGTACATTATGGCTGAATAAAAAAAAAATAGCTGACAATTGTTGGTAGCTGTCTTTCCCTTGTGAGTTGATAAGGAAAGACAATGGCTAACTATTAAAGGGAGCCTTCGCTGTCCAACAATATTAATGTTAAATAAGACTTTTCTTTACCTTGTGTCCGTATCAGCAGCTCACATCTAATAATTCTCTGTACATAGCTCAAGCCAAGCGTTTGACTTTGATCATTTCAATAGAATTTCCCGCCATCTTGAAATGTGACGTAATACGGTTGCAGTGCCAGACTCCCACTCGTTCATTGCTATTGTTTTAATCAAGAGTGGAACCTGGCACTGCAACCGTATTACGTCACATTTCAAGATGGCGGCGCGCGGGAAATTCCAACTACGTAATTACTACAGACAAATCGCTTGACTTGAGCTATATACAGAGAATTATCAAACGTGAGCTTCTAATGGACACAAGGTAAAGAAAAGTCTTATTTAAGATTAATGTTGTTGGACAGTGGAGGATTCCTTTAAGGTTTTGGCCTAGCTTAGCTTATATCCGTCTAGTCTCAGGAAGATCAGCCATCATATTGAACTACGTGAGGATCAGCTGGAGACCGTCCATAGTATCCTTGAGGATTTCTCTTGGGAAATACTTGAGGGTCTGCGAGAGCTGCTGTGCCAGAGCGATCTTTCTACCAGGGCTTGTCTCCGTGCAGCCATTAATGCCCTCCTGGGCAACCTGACTAAATATCCTGAGGATCGCGCCTCAATATGGAGGTACATTACTGTGTCTGTTGGTGTATACTACTTGTAAATATCCTGAGGATCGCACCTCAATATGGAGGTACATTACTGTGTTTATTGGTGTGTACTACTTGCAGGGTTTATACAGAATCTCGTCTGGAAAAAGCCTGAATTAAAGAGAAGTGCCTGGAAAACGTTGGTATTTTCTTGGCTTGATATCCAACAAAAAAAACTGTCCATTGCATTCTACTAAATGTGTTTCTCCAGAAGTATGGATACTCTAAATTTAAAGAGCGATTCCAGTGTATCGACTGTTACGTGTACCTAAAACATATGACACAGGCAATACAATACATTGCAGGGCTCGAGAAATCCAGCAGGTAAAATTTGTATATGCCCTGAGCGTGACTCGACCAACGTCTCCCTGTGTACTAGTCAGGCTTCCCAACCACTCGCTATCGGGGTACCACTCTGGCAACGTAGCAGTTTTGTGATAGTTGAGTTAGTTATTACATGAGTATCTCAATGTTGGCCCAATGTTTCATTCTTCGAGTTTTTCTTTGCCTCTGCCACCATTTTGAGGATGAACGCAACTGCGTGAAAATAGGGGATTTAAGGCATAGAAAGATTTTTCTATTTATTTATGTGATAACCCAAGTTATTCTCCCATTTTGATTGGGTCTCGCCTGTGATCTGTTAGAGGACAGACGCACGATTGACGTCACCATTACAAAGTTTTTAATTTTTTATGATATAAAACAAATAGATTCCATGTTGGCATGCGTGTGTTCAGTAATAGATCATAGAGGACGTCAAACTGTGGTAAGAACATCAGTGACACACCCGGCTTTCGCCTTTGGTGCCACTTTTTTGTTCTTACCACAGTTTGACATCATCTATGATCTATTACTGAACAGACGCACGCCGACATGGAATCTATTTGTTAAATATCATACACATACGTTTCTTCTTTTTTCTCATCTACAGCCATTGAAAAAATTTGCTATATGTCTTTAGTGGGAATTGAACCCACATCTCCCTGTGGGTCATTCTTCCTTTACACATCGCAATTCATGATTAGAAAACACTTGCTACTTTCTGTCGAAAAACCTACTGGTACAAAGGAACATTATCTCAGCTGTGACTCTTTATTAAGGAAGCCTTCAATTTAGTAATAAATATTTAACAAAGAAAGCGGCGGATTCGGCTGAAGTAGCTGGTAAAAGTCACTGCCCAACAGCTCTTGTTGAAAACTGTGGTCCCTTATCAGGAAACTGGCTCATCCGTGTTTGCGCTTTCATGTTTTTTTTAGATGTGCAAAGTACCTTGGGGAAAAGCACCAGCATCTTGCCACTTCACTTGTCCCAGAGCTGTTATCTACGCACCCGTTCTTTGCTACTGCAGAGCCATCTGTAGATGATCCTGCCTACATTGCTATTGTGATTCTGGTGTTTAATGCCACTGTTAACTCACCCACAATGATTGCAATGTTCCCTGACCACACCAGGAGACATTATAGCTATCTGAGGGACAGCCAACCAGAGTTGGTGCCACACCTAGATGGGATTGAACAACCAAGAGAACTAGAAGGCTATTCGCATGTTGATACAGGTAGTACAACATTTAGGCGGTATTTACATGATACAGGATCGAGATTCATTCCAGTACGAGTTTGTCCCGGTTTAACACAAATCGCTGCATTTGTTTATATGATACTTCAAAATTTTTCAGACCAGAATGTCTCATTATGGAATGACCTCATCCCGGTTCTCGCACCAGATCGAAATTTTCAATCCGGAATGAAATCCGATACAATTCGTTCCACTATCATGTAAAGAGTGTACGAGCTCCTACCGGTACAAAAATGGCTGTGAAGCCAGACTTTCAACAGACTGAGACGAGTACAGAATGCGCACAACACTTTTAAAAAGTCGTTTTTATATGCTACCAGGTTTGTTGTTGTCGTTTCATTCCGGTACAAGTTCGTTTTAAACTTTTTCATATAGACATGTAACTGAATTTATTTTCAGCCTGGAATGAATCACGATCCGGTATCTTGTAAACATTGCATAGCATACATTCATACATACCAGGGTTTTATATAACAATCTAAAGGCTAAAAAAGCAAAATCCTTTTACAAGTCAAAGTGGCCCATTGGAGCCGGTGCTTATCTCCGGTTTCTGTAGTGTTGAGCAAATGAGAGTCATTGACTCCCCCTGGACGGGACACTAATCCATCGCAGGCGGCGTGGTTGGCGCAGTGGTAAGATCTCTGCCTTCTAACCGCAAGGTCCTGGGTTCAAACCCCAAGTGTTGAACATTTGTGCGACCTTCTTTTCTGCCAAAGTTGACTCAGCTTTTCATCCTGCCGAAGTCAGTAAAATGAGTACCAGCTCCTGCTGTGGGCTAACCTGTGATGGATATAACAATCTAAGTAGGTGGCAAAAGTTTAGAAGTCGGTGGGAAAAGCAAGAAAACAGAAAATGCACGCGCTGAAGATTAGCAACAAGGGGTTTATCCAGGGGCGTGCCTTTTCCCACTCTCTTGCTTCTCATTACCTGTTCTATTGCTTTGTTTGAGTTATGTAAGGAGAAGTTGGAGGTCGATAAGTTCCCTATGGCTGTAAGGGTTTTGAAAGAGTTCAGAGGACTACGAGGATCACAAAAATATTTTCAGTCTTTGTTTACCTTTAAGGAGGAACTTTTAGTCGTCTTCTTTTCACAAAGGTTGAGAAAATAAAATCCTACAATGACCTACAAAAAATGTAAAGAGCAAATCAAAAATATATTTTTATTGAGTTGTTGTCGTTGGCGTTACCGTCGTATTACTTAAAGTCCCTAATAACTGAGAAGGCAACAGATCTTGATTGTTTGCTAACTGGGACGAGTAAAAGCCGTATTTAGTAAATTATTTTAACAATTTACTAATAGTGTATGAACTATCTCCTTACCATTATCCTACCAAGCTGTCTAAGTTCTCTCACTATATTTTCATCATCATTAATTTTATTATCATTAGCATCATCATCTTCATCATCATTATCGTCACTATCATCATCTTCATCATCATTATATGACCATCATCACCACCATGATTATCATCATGATATTCATCGTCATCACCACCACCACCATCATCATCATCATCATAATCTTTATCACCATCATCATCATCATCATCATCAATCAAGTTTATTTCTCACAAATTAGTGTTCACAATACAAGAAATAAAGAAACATTTAACTATTTAAGTTAAACGTCTATCCAGTTGTGGTAAGGCTGCTGCAAGAAAGCATAGGGCTTTTAGGATTACAGGCGCCTCACTTTGTAAACTTTAAATCATAATTCTCATAGCAAATTTTTAGGGCTAATTCTTAAATGTTTTGTCCCCAATATCAAGACTCAAGAAATACACAGTTGTTTCTGGAGAGAACCCAAGAGCGAATCCGACATATTTGTATCATGGACCCAGCAGCTGCTCAACAGGCATTACAAGTCACGATACAAGATCTTCATCACGTTGGAAATATCAACAAACAGTTGGCAGCTACAGCCGAATGTACGTCTCTTTATTTGCGGTGTCAACTGTGTGTACTGCGGGCACAAGGCGATAAGCAGTGGCAGGTGCCAGCTGCCCTATGTTCAAGCCAGGGATCTTGTCTCAAGTCTGTAGCTCAGGATCTGTTAAAAAATTCATATCGTATTGAGCACTCATTCATTGGTCTCAGTGGACAACAAATTTTACAGTTGAAACAACTAAGACTCATTGCACATGCGTTACAACTGCTTATGATGCAACGGTGTAACAGTCAAGGCTCGAGGTAAGTTGGTACAATTGATAAGATAGCTTGTTTTTTAAAATATGGTATTCTTGGATTGATAACTCGGTATGACTGAGCCATAGTTCCAGTTCAGCAACAAAATTTTGTTCTTTGCTCTGCTAGGTAGGACGACATAACAATGATGTTGGTAGTGATTATGATGATGATGATGATGATGATGACGAGGAGGAGGAGGAGGTGGATGAGGATGAAGATGATGATGATGATGATGATGATGATGATGATGATGATGATGACGAGGAGGAGGAGGTGGATTAGGATGAGGGTGATGACGAGGAGGTGGATGATGATGATGATGATGATGATGATGATGATGATGATGATGATAGCTACACATAAAAAAATACACACATATTTCTTGATGTGTGAGTTGATGTGGCATATAAGTCGACTAGACCATTTGCGACCATTTGTATAATTGAACCCTCGATGCGATGATAAAAGCTCAACCAATGCTAAGTTGGACAAGTTATAAATTAATAAAGTATATCACGTAGCTAAAATGTCTGATTTTTGATAAGATTGGGCATATTTGTAGCCAGGCCAATTGAGATTTTAAACCGTTTTCAATTTAGCTGCTAATAGCATAAATTAATAAAGTTAGTTTAACTGAAAAGAAACGATGTTATGTGAAAAAAAAAATTTAAAACAACAGAATTTGGTGATCTTCTTTTATGGCGAGGTTTTTTCCAGCCATCATGTTTGCCTCAAACGTGACTTGTGAGCACTATAAGAATCGCTGTAATGGCTAAGTATGTACATTAAATACCTCTTATTAACCGAGTGAGAGGTCCCTACCGTAAGTTGCAGAACTTGAAATGACCAATCAGAGTGCGTGAAACTACTCAGTATTATATTAATAATGTGTATTATCTTATTAGTCAGTCACTCACTCAGTCAAATCCCTGTCAGTTTTGGAAATGGGGGGCTCTAGCTTCATGTTACTTCTGGCAGCGTCTTTCAGCACGATTGATGAGTTGTTGCTCTGAAAAGGCCTTGCCTTCCCTGACGTTTTGTCGCCATCTCGCACGGTCTTGTGTTTCACTGTACCACGAGTTGCAGTCAATATCGAAAGACTTCAGATCATCCTTCGCGTAGTCCTTTCAACATTTACAAGGGCGGCCACGATCACGGGTACCTCTGGCCAGTTCGACGAACAGTAACTATTTTGGGATACGATTGTCTTTCATCCTGGATACGTAACCCAGACAGCACACGCAGTTTCCTCGGAGCATCGTCTCGATGGCAGTTGACTTGGCTCTTATTAGTATCTTATTAGTATTATTATTATATTTCTACTTTTTGTACTATTAATGTTATTATTGATAATATTGTTGTTGCTGTACAGAGAAAATAAACAAATGGCCTTTGTTTACAGATCCCTTGGAGCGACATTGGAGCTGTGGGAACCATTTCTTGTCCGAGTACGGGCGTTTACCAGCTTTATCAGTGATCATGATGTTACTATTGACCAGTTCAGTGAAGCAATGGTGTCATTTAGGAGCTTCTTCGAGTCAAACATCACAAATACGTTAAGTGTTGCCGAGTACCTGCAACAGGTTGTTTTGAATCACACGATAACACCGCTTGATGTTGGGAACCATTTGCGACAGGCAACCGCTGTCCTTAATGAACCACGTGGCGGCTCAGATAATCCTCTGTGCTTCACAGCAGGCCTAACACTGGGTGTACTTGTGGATGCTGAGTTTGATAATGTTTCTGACCTGTCACGTGTGCGTGTACAAGTAAGTAATTACTTCTACTCAGGGTTCGCATGCGCCTTGAAAATCCTTGAATCTCAAAATAAAAATTCAAGTCCTTGAAAATTGCAGTCAGTACTGGAAAGTCCTTGAAATTTGTAGCAAATTTCATCCAACTTAGATTCTAGAGTGCCTTATATGAAAATAATTTATATGCTACTGGCAGAAACGAAGCAACACGTAATAGTAAAAGATCAAATAAAAACGATTAATCCTTTGATTTTGCAGTGCGCAGAAACCTTTAAAAATGGAAAATAGAATTATGTCCTTGAATTTTTGGTCCAAAAAAGCGTCCGAACCCTGCTTACATATTTCATTTGCGGATTCTCAGACAACACAGTATACATGATGAAACGAAGCTTTGCATAAACAATCTCTTTTACATTTGTGTTTTTACTGTTATGGTCAGTTAGAATTGGAGTCTTTTCGAGATGTGTTTGTATTTTTCCTTG
>JAODFW021322625.1:0-14776 GCA_027575235.2 Palythoa mutuki
TCCCTAAAATTTTCGCAGTAGCTTCTTCAATATATGAAGAACAAAAACGTGTCTGCGTTTTTTGTTTTTCGAAAAACGTTTTGTTTTAGAGCAATTTTTGTACGGTCTCTAGACTTTTTTTTAACCCTAATCGAAAAAGCGCCATAACTTTTCTCTGCAATGGAATATGAAAAAACTCAGACACGTTTTTTTAGCACTGTTGGTATGGAAATTGGCGGATTGATTAAAATAAACATGAAATATCAATAATCGCTGGGACTTGTAACTTTCGAAAGGCGATCTCTAGAGAACGTAAAAAATGTAAAGATTCATTTTAATTCAAAATTTTTGATATAGTTCGAACGCCGCTGTATAAGCTTTAATTTGATATGTGGCTTTAGGTATCTACGGTTTAAAATCCTAGTTATGATGCTTCAGTCTCGCTCTCCCAACTTCAAAAGAAGTACTTAACTATTCAGTATATGGTAGACTCAAATTGTGATTATAGGCGCTTTCGTTTGCAGCTACTAAATGCCTCAAATTTTGGTATTCAGGTTCTCTCTCGTAACATTAAAGTTTTCAATTTATAAGACCTAACTGAAACTACGGTCTTTAACATCAAATTTCCATACAAATGCTCTCGGCGTTTCCAGCTATTTTTCCTACCCACCAATTGAAAATGATGTCGGCAACCTAAAGGCCTGTATTAGTACAAACATTTCAAACTGATTGTAACTGATGAGAAAATGTTTTAAGGACAACTTAATGACAGACATAGTGCTCAGCACAAATTGTACAAGCTACCCACTTGGGTTGCCTCTTGTCGCCTTTGTGTCTACGATTTACAATTGCGTTTTTGTGTACAGCTGATCAAGAAGAGAAAGGCGCTTAACTCTTTTCAAGATAAATGTTTTCACAGAAAAACACAATTTTATACTGATTAAAATGAGAACTTTTTGTCATTCATTCAGTAGCGAGACAGCGGTGTAAACGTTTACATAATTGTGCTGCGGGCTAACCTGCGATGGTTAGTGTCCCGTCCAGGGGGAGTCAATCATTCTCATAACACTACAGAAACCCGAGATAAACACCGACTCCAATGGGCCACTTGGCTCGTAAAAGGATGTAGCTTTATTTAGCTTTTCTGAAAACATACCGTATTTCCTTGAATAACCGCCGTGGCGTTTATTAAATTTTTGGCTCTCAGGTTCGGCGTTTATTCGAGGGCGGCGTTTAATCGAGAAAATACGAAGGTTACCATGCCTGGAGCTCTCAAGCACCGGAGATACCTTAATATTCCACAATCTGAATCTTACCAACGCTCTACTAAGATGATGATATTTGTCTATTGTTTACTTCACTTTTTCGACAATTCCAGCCCGACATCACTAGGCACAGTAACATCGATGATGTGACACTGCTAATCCCTCTTTTTCACTACCATCAAATCTGGTCTACCGGCCTGTATCTCTTTGTCTGTTTGGATATTAAAAAGTCCCAGACGAACTTTACTTCATCACTTTCCATGAGTCTTTTCGGCATGTGCTGCTCATAGCACTTGTTCGCGACGTCCAACCCATGCAGTCTTGCAATATCCCAATGAAGGATTCTGGCACGACATTAATATCACGTGGCCTTCCGATGTCGCTCTGTCGTTCATTTTCCAGCCCACCTTTCGCCTATTTGGCTAGAGCCCGGGAGGGGTACCCCGAAGTAACCCCCCCATCCAACCCCCCCATCCCGGGGGCTAGAGTCAAATGTCGCTGTCGCTTTTTTGCTAAAATTACAAATATTCGCTAAACTTGCTTAATTTTGTGTAATTCAAAGACTAGAGTAACGCCCGTAAAAACTTCCTTCATTTTAATATAAGATCGACCACTTTAGTTTCTAAAGACTCTAATGGCTAGAGTGTAAACATATAAATCACAGAAATCGCTTAAGTTACGGAGGCTTACACTTAACTTTATTTTCCTTCATTGCCAATATGCTTTAAAGTGAAACTGATGTCGCTTTGTCGAAATTAAAAATGGATTATCGCGGTCGAAAATTGTCGCTTTTTCCGTAAGGTTATGTCGGCTGTCGGTATTTTAGAACAAGATTGTTGTTACATTTTTTGCATTTTTGGAGCGATGTCGCTTGTCGCCAAAACCCCTTAGAAGGCCCCTATCATGGCATCATGGCGATCTAATGCACTCACAAACATTACAATATACTTCATAGCCTACTGTCTTGTGTTTATAAATCTTCTCATCCTGAATAGCGGTAAAAGATTTTGCTTCTCGATGTTCAACTTGATTGCATTGGCTTTCATTGCTATATCTTGTGCTGCTTGTTCAGTCCTCTCGTAAAGATAACTATTCAAAAGAATGTACAAGTAGTAGCTCAGTGTTCAGTGGAGCAAAAAAAGAATTCAAATTATCGCATTACATTTCTTTGACGTCGGAAGCATTTGTAACGGTTGATTGTCACTGGAGTTTTGTTTGTTTAAAGTAACTCCACTGAAACAAAATTAAATCGCTGAAAACAACCGACCCATTGCGCAGAATCATTGTATGACGTTGAACCAGGGTTTTTTGTGACTTTGGGTGTTTGTTTATCATACTTTTCACAAATAAACTGCGGCTTTTGGTAAGGCCCGGTTATTTTACCTTCACACTTTGGGTCTGGGTCCTTAGCAGTGATTCGCTGTTCGCATCAAAATGTTTAGAGCATATTCGCTAAAATTCAACGCGGCAAAACAATTTATAAAGAAAACGTTTCTGATAAAAGCAAATTAAAGATCCTTTATTTAATCCTAGAAAAGGAAAACTTCACACGACGTATCAAATATAGTTTAAGTGGGTTACGAAATCTGACCGTCTTAACTTTTGTTATTCAAGACAGGCTTGGATAAACGTTTATATGCAAAGTCCCACATAAATTACCATTCTGTCCTTTTTTCAGAGATCCCACGAACACGATGACAAAGCGGAAAGTTTAGTTTCGATTTCTTTCGATTTCTCGTGATCAAAAATGTCAAAATTGAAAAGTCATGTGCAAGTCATAAACTTATAACTCAGCATGTTTAAAAATTGTTTTTTCCCGTTAAGTGAGAGTACAAACTTCTAATAATAACAAAGATGGTCGGCTTCTTTTGCGATTTAAAGCAGCATTTAAAGAGAAGGACGTGTTATTCTGATGTAAATCAGTTCGCTCTTGTACACAAAAGTTAATTAACAGCAAGTTTGCGCATGCGCAATGTTTTATCTGTAATCGGGACAACACAAATGGTTGTATATTGTTTATTTATAGGTGGCATACAAAAGGCCTCAAAATGTTAAGCTGTTTTCTCGTCTGCAGGGCAAGTTAGAGTGGCGGTTTATAACAGTATGTTCAGTTTTATGCGACCGCTGCTAGGATTTAACACTGATGAACCGCCAAGAACAGAACTCTGCCCAATCGAATAGCACTTCTCGAAACAGCTCAACAAGTAAGTAAAACTAAAAGATGTTAATTTATAGAAATAAATAGGGTACTTAAGAACCGGCGTATTTACCAGCATCGCTTGTGTTTCTTTTTACTCTTCTATTTGTAAGGATCCCATGTCACTTGTAGTGAAAAAAAAAACTTGTGAAAAGCTTTGGGAAATAGGAAATTTACTTAGCCGCGTCCTGTATAAACTAAAGTACACCACTTTCTGACCTGGAGTGATATAGCGTGTGAAAGCTGTTTGATCCAAAGGCCAGAGTCGTTTAAAGTCTTTTAGTGATTGCTTTGATGAATGATAAGCAAGATCACAACTTTGAAGTGTTTTAATAAATCAAAGAATAATTCCGAAATAATTTGTGTTGTAAATAACTGATGGGAGAAGAGCGTCTGCGTTGTACCTCCACGGATTGTTGCAGCAACGCGTCAATCTCGTGGAGAAAGTAAACAAGTTAGATATCAACTATATTCAATTATAGAACATTCTTTTACCTTCAACTGAAATAAAAACCACGGTGCTAAACTAGTTTGACATTAATCCCATCGACTTCTTTCGTAATCTGAAGAATTCGCGAGTGATTAAACCTAAAACTAGCGAAGCAAAGTAATGTATTGAACAAACACAGCTAAAGACGGTTGATAAAGTTTTCCCCGTTCAACCAATAGGATTTTCGCAGCTTAATTTTGTTCAAAGTCATGTCACTTTGTGGTGTAAGAGATAAGAAAAGGACAATATCTTATTAGCATATACATATCAACCTTTTGGGATTTAAACAGCGCAGGGCTTCTTTTAAATGCAAACTCGTATTAGAAACGGTTTGCGACTGAGGCCAACACGTAATAGACAAAATATTCGTGTTCGCGTCAGATATCATATTTCTAATAACATTGACACCACGATAACCTTTAAATCTATCATCATTGCTTTTGCTTAGCATGTGATTGTAAATTACTCTGCTGACAAAATGACTTCTCCTTGCCATTATTAAACTATTTGTTGTGGACAAAGACAAAGACTTTTCCCGTATACAATTTCTAAACTGCCAAACTTTGTGCTCTTTTGACCCAATATCATGTTTGTATAGACCGTCTTAAACAGTTTAGCTTAAATTTCTTTGTCGTTTCCCGGACGTATGACGGACTTTGATCCACAAGTAATGTTTCACCACAACATAGGATTACTTTAAAAGTTCAGTATAATCCACCATTATGATTTTTAACCGCGCAATCAAGTGAAGTATTTTAATTTTTGTTAGAAGCGGCTTAAAATATTTCCTGCCTGGTTTCTCGCACTGATTTACGTCAAATCTTCGCGTGAGAGCGACATTACACATGTTGACTTTTGTGCAGATTATTAAACAAGCGTAAGAATTCTTAACGTTAATTTGTAAAGTGTCAAATTTTCTTATGGATTAACTTTGACTGGAAATTGATTTGGACAACTACAACATATGTATTTACTGTTTTAAAAAGCTACTTGATCAGTGGGCAGTCAGTAGTCGGTGAGTGGGTGGTCTTGTTTTGTGGAGTTGGACTGATTTCACTGACATTAGGTTGTAGTTGCGATAAAACAGATATCTTCAATAACTTAATTTGTTATATAAAATCAAACATTGATCCGCGTAAATATATATCTAGTTGTAGCTCTCGCTAAGTACCAACGAGCACAAAACCTTGGTCAACTCTCACCTTGCGAAAACGTTGTGATTACGGATCTTGCAACAACTGAATAAACGTTTTCGAGACGTTTGCACTGGCTTCCCACGAGGGGCTTATTTCACTAGGAGGTGTAAAATGATGCTGAGATCTCTTAGTTCAAGCTGAGTTGCACAAATGCCACAATTATCAGCCAAACATAAGGTGTTTTTTATTGATACCTTATGTTACCCTCCCAAAAACTGACACTGCTGTTGGCTCACACGTACATTACATTACATTACCTTGTAATCGAGAATTTTTCTGTCTGCACTCGAAACACACACGTGTACGGCTCCATTTTTCTAAGAACAACGAGACCAATTTTTTAGAACAACAATTTCATTTCAAAAACAAGCTGAGACCGATGATAGAAACTCGTAATTCGTAAGTTAACTTAGAAATACAGTGGAACTGCGCTTTACGACCACCTCCGTCGTTGATACGACCACCATGCAATAACGACCATTTTTTGGCCTGGTAAAATAACCACAAATTTTTTTATAAAATCACCCGTTAAATGCGACCACCCCGGCCCCATTAATATGACCAACAACCACTTTTGAATAAGAGAGAGTGTAAATTTCTTTATTTTGAATCTTGTTAATACGACCACTCAAGCCCAGACACAAACTCAACGAGTGAAATAACCTTAAAAAACTGTGAAGTGTCTGTTACATGTCAAATCCAAAGTTTTAGTGTGAAAAAAGTTGTTTTATAAAATAAGTTGCATGGTACGTGCGTTTTGATTCGTCGACAAGTGTGTTGTCATAGCGCTTCGAAACACGAAAATGAAGTGTTGGTCTCCTACGCGTTGTAAGAATTTGTATTATCATGACGGAGAGAAAGGTAATCGTGCTTCGTATATATCATTGTTTACTTATCTTATAAAAGAAATAAAATCTTTTCTCTTTGCCTTTTAGGCTGGTGAAAACCCCGGCAAAGTTTGTGAGAAATCTCGAGCAGACGAAAATCCCCGACTGCGTGTTGGATTTTCATTGATCAGTTGCCGAATTCTCCCAAACGATTGCGTCGGTTTTTACCAGGCTGTGATTATGAAGGCAGCGAGGAGAAAATGTTTGTTTCTTTATTGAAGTGTAAAGGCGCTGTTACACTATGTAATTTTCCCAGCAACTTGTCTCGCAACGCCATTGCAGAACAAGTTGCTGAAAAAATAAAGTCCCTGTTACACTTCGCAATTTTCTCAGCAACTTGCAATATACTTTGGCCAGGGTAAGCTGGGGAAAATTATTTGGCAATAGATTCAAGATGGTGGTCGATGTAAATAAGCTCTGCGCATGCTTTTTTGAATAAAGTTCCTCAAAAATTGCGAGGAAAGTTGCTGAGGGGTGATGCACTGTGCAATGGCGTTGAATGTTGCTGCAATGCGTTGCGAAAAGTAGACCCAAGTTCTACTTCGTGCAACGTTGCGCAAACTAAAAAAAATGCGAGAAAACCCCTGTTACACTGTGCATTTTTCTCAGCAACTTGCCTTAAAAAATCCGAGTATAACAGCTACGTGGTCTTAATTCTTGCATGTTTCAATGTGAATACGATTTACGAATTCGCAAACATTTCATGTTAATTTATAAAATTTCAAGTATCCGAACATCAAATTTTGAAATTCGCGAAAATTTTGTGTTGCGAAAATTTCATGTCATGAGGTACTTACTTTTCTGGGCTCAAAAGGACGTAATCCTTGAAGGATCCTCTAATTTTTGAATGGATCGCATTCCAAATTTCCTTCACATTCCATAAGGCCGCTCCACGTCCCGTTGACATTACAAGATCCAATGACGAGTCGTCATCGGTGTCAGCAAATTTTAACGCTGCACCCCTGAAATCTGCCCCTGCATCGTCATCATAAATCAGGTTTGCATGCCGAAGGCGAACTGAGAAGGTTTGGCCGGGGACAAAAAACTCGTGGTCAGGAAACTGGGGACGACTGACGATTGTTGCTTTTCCAAGTGCTCCAAACCCGTACGAGTGTGTTGCTCTTTTTCTTGTTTTTAGTGCTATCAACCCAAACACGATTTTAAGTTGCATATTGGCAAAGCCCAAGTGCGCCTTGCTAAAAAGTCCTGGTGATGGTGGATCCTAAAATTTAAAATCCTTTTGTCACCTTAGGCTATCTCCACCTTGGGGCTTTTTACATGAGAAGTGGGATGAATTTCGTCCCGGGACGAAAAACATATCGTTTACATAAGCAGTTTCATCCTGGGATGTCGGGATGAAATGAGCTCGTCTCACCGGGGACAAAAAGCGGGTGAGTCTTATCTCGCCAGGGCCTTCGCATTTTTGTGTCTGCGTTGTTTCAACAAAATGGTGCGCAGGCAATTGGTTTTAACCTTCGCTGCAACTGAAATTTCGTTGTGTTTGGTGACAGTGTTACTACAACTGCAGTCATTACTTTTGTTTCAGGTTTTTAATGAACATCGACAGCGACAGTTGCTGTTAAGGGTTATCGTGCACGGAAATGAACAGCACTGAGACGGCAATAATTATTAATATTAGGTTAATTTGTATTTTACACTTACAATATTTTTAATGCAGTTAGTTTTTTTATATTATCAGCAATGTAGTTAGTTTGCATTTTTCACTCCAAATGTGTCATTTCCACGTTGTCGCGACAACGTGGATGCGACAACTTGGAAATGACACATTTGGGCTTGCGTACAAGCCACTTTTCTTGTGAAAATGCCGATTAAAGCCATTATTATTATTACTGTTGTTGTTATTATTATTATTATTATTTGTTATTATTATTATTATTATCATTATTATCATTATTATCATTATTATCATTATTATCATTATTATTATCATTATTATCATTATTATTATTTTACTTGATTTTTTTATGTTTTATTGCATTTTTTGTTTAATACATATATAGTGGAGCGAGAAATTTATTATATCGCCTATAGTTCTAACTGCGTCAAAAATCGTTTTGACTTTCATATAGGCGGTTTGGAATTAAATCAGGCAATACTGCCTTTAGTCGTTTTGCTATTACCTTGGATCCAATTTTTACATTTACACATTGACTAAAGATATCGGTCACCAATTTTTGGTCAATCTTCTATCTCTGTTTTCTTTTTCAATCAGTGTAATGATCGCTTGTTTTCGTGACGTTGACAATTCTCCATATTTGCGGGAACTAAAAATTTAGGCACTCAACTAAGAGCCTTCCTATATCTTTCCAGAAAGCTAAGTTGTAAAATTCTACTGTTAAACCGTCATTCCCTGGAATTATATTATTTTCCAAGGACGATAATACATTAAAAAAATTTCTCTCTTGTTAAATCACCTTCGCATAACTTTTTCCTTGTTATCTATCATAAAACAAGTTCAGTAGCGAATACGATTACAGTATTTGCGATAGAAAGTGACTAGATTTCTTAAACAGTATTATTAGATTTTACGTTTAAAGAGTATACCAGGAAAGTGTTTAAAAAACACAAGATGAAGCATTTCTACCCAGAGCAGAAGAAGAGACTCGCATGGGTAATCTAGTCATTGGTTCTGGTTAATAGTTTAATAACGCTGGATACCGATACGTCTCGCATCTGCTTTCTGGTCTTGTAGCTATATTTCTGTTCTGTTTCCTTTGTTTTTTAGCAGGTTGATGTCACAAATGTTACCAAAGGGGATGATGTTTTCGTTAAAACTCTAGAGAAAGCGTATAAAGCCAAAGAAGTTCGTATTTTGCCCAAGGAAGCTCGTGGTGGTTTGTTTTGCATGCGGGTCGATCTTGAATATGAAGGTAACCCTTACAAGATACACGCTTTTTTTATAAGAACCAATAAATTTTGCCGAGGCTCATTGTCCTTAATTGTTTGGCCATTTCAGCCTCAATTTGTTCTTAATTTGTTCTTAGTTCTGTGGGCTGTTTTTGATTGTTCTTATAAAGTTGTTCTTATATAAAAAAAAAAGTGTGTAATTGAAATTGCTCTGATGCAGGCTTTTTGTCCACTGAAGACTAAAATTTCGAAACATGTAACGGAATCCGGAATCAAACAAAATTTGGTTTAGAATCCAAAATCCCCTCTTTAAAATTCTAAAGAACGAAGAATAGCCCGGTTTGTGCTTTTTATTGGTTTGTGAGACAATAGCATTAGAAACAATCTTTAAAGGATTGCACATGCAAAATTATAAATGAATCACTTACAGGATACCGTTTCGTCATGATGTCATTTGACTTCCATTTTTTTTTTTTTAAAAAAACTACATTTACATCAAAAAAATTTCGGACGAATTTATTTTCGTACAAAATTTTTGTCCGATTTTTAATCCGTTCGAAAATTTTCAGCGTCCGAAATTGTTTTCACTAGGATATAGACCATTGATTTGATTTTCATTTTAAGGAGAGTAACAGTAATCTCTTTTTCAGAGTGCAACGAGGCCTCTTCCATAGCATCATAGTTCCGTTCAATTAGTTCCTTTAATAGGCAAATAATTTGCCGTTTCGCATCCTCAATCTTAACGATTTGCTAATGCCAATGGCCAACTTGTTTAACCAGTCCACTTCCTGAAAATGAACTAAATGGACCCGTGCTAGATGTAAATGAACTCATTATTTTGTCTGAATTTGTTTTTTACCGGCATTGAGACAAACGATATCATATTGCAAAAACGTTTGCAATTGCCTTCGGAACAGGTTTGTAATAAAGTTATGAAAATGTCCGAAATTTTTGTCCGAATTTTGTCCGAAATTCACAAAAAGGTGTCCGAAATTAATTTGTACGAAAATAAATTTTCCGAAATATTTCTGTACGAATTTTTTTTATGTTAATTTACTATATTAAGCTCGTTGAGTTGAGTACAGAGCAGTGATAAAAGATCAAGTCTTTGTAGTAATCCTCGTATATCTGATAATGGTAAGCACAAGAAAAACTAAGAAAATGAAAAGAAGTATGATCACAATGAAAAAACAAAACTGCAAAAACAATGCTTTTTAAAGGCTATATTAGAGTCTAAAATCCATTGGTTTAGGTTTATCTTGGAATACAGAATACAAAGGAGTGAATTCTGGAATCCAGAGCATGCAGATCCGGAATCCAGAACCTTTGCATGTGGATTCTGTTACTCGGTATCTTATGGATTCCGTCTTTAATTCTATAACCTAAGCAGTTAAGTCCTGTTTTGGTTAGCGGACATTTTGGTGTTTGTCCATTTTCTACTAAACCGGCCCAAAGTTGATTTCTTAACTTTACTCAAACTCAAAGTTTTCTCAAAAAATACAAACTTGCTCTTCCTTTTTTGCTCAAATATTGCCAAACGTTAGTCTAAAGTGTTACTATATTGGAAGAATTAAACACTTCAAAATTTAAACTCAAAAATTGGTAGTTAAAATGTTTGTACAGATTTAGGTATGTTAAAGTGTCATGAAACTGTGATATATTAACGGCAAAATAAATGGCAAAATAAATGAATACTGAACGTCGTGCCTCCTTACAAAACTTTGACTGGAATAGTTAGTTAAAGTCAAATTCATCAGAAAAACGTAAAGAAATGTTTTTAAAACTTTATAACAAGTTCACACAATGTTGTTAATACAGCGGTGAGTTTCGTAACAAAGTGATGGCCTTGTGTTGACTGCATTAGATTATTAAATGTTCCCATGATAGAAAAAATTAGTGAATGACTACCAGTTGTTCCATGTCTTAATGGCGAACAAAAATGTTCGTCCAAAAGTTGTCAGGACGTATTCTGTTAAGACGGGAAAAAAACAAAACAAAGCACGTGTACTACTCTTAAATGGCTAAATTGAAGAATCAGACTCTAGTGTTGCTGTGAATCATTTCATTTTTTGATAGTTGCTTTACTGGAATATGTTAATAATACCATTGATAGTTGTATAACAAAACATCAAAAATATCATCAACTTTTACTTGTATTGGGAAGAACGTGTTGCCAATCATTGGACTGGATCCCGTTAATAAGTGCAGAACCGTGACAATGTTTATAGTCTCTCTTATGAAAAACTTTGTTTTATTTCGGAAGTTCTGAAAGTTTGCCGATCATAACTAAATTAGGTAAATGGTTGCAGATAAGTCAAAAGTAAGTTTCCATTCAATGTGAAATGCTTCAAGGAGTTAGAAAATGCACAATATAATTTGTATCCTGGTCGGTTTTTTGGATAAGAGGCTGAAATAAATAAGTTTCCAAAGTATTCAAAAGTTTCAAAGTTGGGGGATGTGTATTATCTTTTTAAGAGATTAATGTTAAAATCCCTCAAGGCTCAACACAATAATACTTGGTCTCTCCTTGAACCCTATGTCTACTGCCAAATAACGACCTAGCTTTGTGAGTGCACCAAGTCTTTTGTTATTTCTTGTTGTACTGATAATTATGATGTATAATGTATTGAATGTATTAGTAATTATAATTAATTAATGCTTGTAAAGGTGACTGTCCAAACATAAGCGACTCAGACGACATAGAAGATGATAAATTTAAAGCAAGTAGCGAAGCTCAAATACCATCGTGTGAAGCGTTCCATGCAAGATTATACGGGAAGCGTTTTTGGAGCACACATGATATTGACCAGTGGATATCAGTTACTCTCCCGCGTGTGGAAGTGATAGTCGGGGTTGCCACTCAAGGATCGCCTGATCAAGACTGTTTTGTGACTAAGTACGAAATGAAATATAAACAACCTAATTCTGGATCGTACAACACTTCTGATCACGTGGAATACAGAGAGGATGATCATAAAAAAGTAACTACTCAACTGCTTTACTAAACCTTGTTAAATTGCATTTGTTTTGCTTTTCTGTAATTTATTTAGCTTTGCAGGCAATAATCGTATTACCTTTCATTCCCTACTATAAACCACCTGAATATAAGCCTTCCTGTTGACCGATAAAAGATTTTCTCCCAGTATAATTTCCTTTGAATAAAACCCGGTGCTTACAATCATCAAAGAGTATCTCTTAATACAGCTGTGTGTTATCGCGATGTGAATCAAAACTGGTGCAGCATAAACGAGGTTGGTCTTCTGCACCAACTTTTTTTATTGCATCTCATTTGCCAACTATTGCTCCAAACAGATTTATTTGCAAGAAATTTCTATTCCACTATTTTTACTTCGATGCCTGTCGCAGACAAAAACTTTCCTCTAAATATGAGACTATCCAAAATGGTTTACAAGCCATGAATATGACCCCGGGACTTAAATTAATTCGGAATTTTATAGTATTGAAAAATCACTAATGGACCTATTTGATTCTTTGAACACTCGTGTATCATGGGTCCCAACATTTTCTCTTGGTCCCTAGCGAGATATATTCTGTGAATACTGTGGGTCCATTGATAGATAGTATCTGTGGATACTCATCCATCATGGGTCCCTAGCGAGACAGGTTCTGTGGACACCCACCCACCATGGGTCTCTTCCGTTATAGATTCTGTGGATACTCATCCATCATAAGTCCCTAGCGAGATATGTTCTGTGGACACCCACCCACCATGGGTCTCTTGCGTTATCGATTCTGTGGATACTCATCCATCATAAGTCCCTAGCGAGATATGTTCTGTGGACACTCATCCATCATAAGTCCCTAGCGAGACATGTTCTGTGGACACCCACCCACCATGGGTCTCTTGCGTTATAGATTCTGTGGACACTCATCCATCATAAGTCCCTAGCGAGATATGTTCTGTGGAGAACTACCCACCATGGGTCTCTTGCGTTATAGATTCTGTGGACACTCGTCAATCATGGGTCCCTAGCGAGATATGTTCTGTGGACACCCACCCACCATGGGTCTCTTGCGTTATAGATTCTGTGTACACTCGTCAATCATGGGTCCCTAGCGAGATATGTTCTGTGGACAACCACCCACCATGGGTCCCTAGCGAGCCATGGTGGGTGACGAGCCATGGTGGGTGTAGAGATGGATCCATCATGGGTCCCTAGCGACACTCATCCACCATGGGTCCCTAGCGAGATATGTTCTGTGGACACTCATCCACCATGGGTCCCTAGCGAGATATGTTCTGTGGACACTCATCCATCATGGGTCCCTAGCGAGATATGTTCTGTGGACACTCATCCACCATGGGTCCCTAGCGAGATATGTTCTGTGGACTTTCATCCACCATGGGTCCCTAGCGAGATATGTTCTGTGGACACTCATCCACCATGGGTCCCTAGCGAGATTTGTTCTGTGGACACTCATCCACCATGGGTCCCTAGCGAGATAATTTGTGTAAACACTAATCTATCCTGGCACCCTTACGTTTTCACAATTTCATCTTAATAAAATTTATATTTTTTGCTTTAGGTTTTTGCAGGAAACACAGACGGCAAGAGCGTTGTGACTCATATGCTATCAAATCCGTTTAGTTCAGATATTGTTTATATTTATCCGGTTTATGTGGGATTGCAGATGTGCCTGAGGTTTGAGTTATACAAGGAAGGTAAGAAAACTTTTGTCTGCTTTCATCTTTTTTTTATTATAATGAGAAACTACAAATATTTTTGTTGATAATACTCCCTTTTCTTATCGGAACTGGCTGTTGAAGCCAACAATTTTGTTGGACGAGTGCCAATGTAACATTTATTTGGAAAGATTCTGTAAAAGCAGTGTCGTATCTAGGAAAAATGATAATGGTTTTCCGGACTTATAGATCTATAGGAAAAATGGTGACTGTTTTCCGAACTTGTGGATCTAGGAAAAATGGTGGTCGTATTCCAGACTTATGGATCTAGGAAAAATGATGACCGTTTTCCGGAGTTTTGGTTGTAAGGGAAATAAGGAGCGCACTCCCGTCAGAAATGTTTTGAATTTCAACTGCACCCCTTTCAGTCTTTCTGACTCAAACAGAACATTTGTCCCCTCCATGCTTCTTGGACAAAGTCATGCGAATCGTCTGATTAGTTTGTCAAGTTATTATCCACGTTGTAATCCATACGGCCGGAGGACGTCTATGCATGGACTCTTGATAAAAATGTTTTATTTTCTTCATTTAATTAAAACTGCATTTTTATTACAGAAATCCATATGTTTATTATGAAAAATCTGATCGATTTCTGTAAAACGGTGAAACCGATATAGATCCGCCACTGAGAACGTTGATCTAACTTCCCTAAATTGGCTACTTCTGGCTCGTTCATCACCCTTTCCCGCAAACTGAATTACAAATGACGCAGCTCACTGAGGTCAGACCGCTGTGCTACTGTCTATGAACTCAGTCTAAGAACACGATACATACATAACCTGGGAGTACAGCACCACAGCCAGATGTAATCAGCTAGAAATCAATTCTGAGGGTGGAAAACCGGAGTACCCGGAGAAAAACCCTCGGAGTCAGATTACGATCTACAAATCTTGGTTCACGTTAATCACTCCGGGTCGTAGAGGTGAGAGGCGTGAGTGATGACCGCTACGCTAACCTGACGTTTTTCACTGGGTTTCAATCTGTATTATCGGCAGGTTCAAGTTCAAATGCTGTTTCAGGTTACATTAGAGTTATTATTAGAGCTTATAGAACTTGGGTTTTAAAGTTATCAAAGGAAGCAAGCTAAAATACGCAGTTTTTTAAACGGTCAAGCCTTTTGGCCAAACATACATGATTGCGTCCCCAGCCCCCCCCGAGTATTAACTAACTTTTTTTTATTCATTTTTGC
>JAODFW021323531.1:0-14774 GCA_027575235.2 Palythoa mutuki
TCTACACAAGATCTATGATGACTTATACTAGGAAAAGGACACTAAATGATAATATAGTGGTTTCTAATATTTATGTAAAATAAATAATAGTTTGTTACTTTATATTGTGTCCGTGTATAAGTCGAGCTCAGTTTTTTTTAGCAGATTTTCACGTCTAGTCTCAAAAGCTTGACTTACATGTACA
This sequence comes from Palythoa mutuki, assembly GCA_027575235.2. NCBI lineage: Eukaryota > Metazoa > Cnidaria > Anthozoa > Zoantharia > Sphenopidae > Palythoa > Palythoa mutuki. The sequence continues at coordinate 185 of JAODFW021323531.1, forward strand.
TGATACACTGGCCAGCAACGGCATATGCATTTTAGCACCTCCCTTCCCTCCCCCACTCCCCTTCCTTCTCTCCCCCTCCCCGGCCTTCTCTCCCCCTCCCCTTCCTTCTCTTTCCCCTCCGTCCGTCGCGTGTGTCAGAAACGAGGGACTGAGCTTGAGTATAAACATGTCATCCAAACTTTCACGTTTCTGGGAGCATTTTGACCGATTTTGTATGCACAAACTGTGGAAAGGGAGTCCGTATCTCGAACTTTGGTGTTAGAGGCAAATATAAAACAACCCATTTCAAAGTCTAGTGCTAAAGCCAAGCATGAACCAGGTTAAATGAAAGTGAATTCCATGCATGATGGTCCGGTTGCAAGGATTCGTACTTTCGCTGGTCCTCATACTTCTTCTGCCGTTCGTTCTGGCGGAAGAAACTTGCTCAGCTTTGAATTATCGTCGTCTCATCATGAAGGGTGAAGTTGGTAAGGTGGCAGGGACATGTAAAAGATCCAATCTGGAGATTTTGCCTTTAATTCGCCTTAAAAGTGATCAGGTATCGTTTTGTTTTGTCAAATGAAATATATTATATATACGAGTGTAGAAACTACTGCAGGAAACTATTTTAAGGCAACTATTTATAAATCGCCATTATCCCCACACCGGGGAAACGTGGATCATACATCAGACATAGTTGGGGATTTGTCTCTTTAACATGCCCCAGAGGGTGAAGGCTTAGCAAATTTTGGCACTTAACTTATTAATAATAGAATTATTGATAAACTTAACCATACATGTACATATGGGGCGCTTTAGTGGGGGTTTAATTTTGACTGGTTAACTAATTTCCCCATGCAGTACTTAATTTAAGTGGAACATTTTGCTTTCTTTTTCAGTTAAGAAAAAGATATGCTAATGTAAGATGATGTTTCCCATGGTTAGGGGAAGGGGGATGGGGGTTTACACTGACTTACTAGTGCATTTCCATATAATTATATAATGCTTTCAGACTAAATTGCTCTTCACTCAGTTTCGGTTACCATTATTTATGTATGATACTGATTTGATTTGGTTTTGTTATACTGCAGAGAGTACTTGAGGTATTTTTTGTAGGTTTAAAATTGAATCACCTCCCTCGCTCCACCACACCTTTGCACCCTACCTTAAGTATGAAGACTAGCTAGTTTATGTGTGTATGGCCAGCTCGCAGGTGTTTGACTGTGTTTTCAGTTCCAAGTGTATGGAATTTGCAATTTTGTCTGTCAGATTGAGTTTTAATGACATGTTTTAATGACAAAACAATACGAAGGATGTGTGTGTGTATGTGAGTGGGGAGGGGACAGAAATAAAACAATTTAAAGTGCATAATTACTGAGATCTTTTAGTTCAGGCTTGATGTATCAGGACAGATTTAAAATGCTATGACTGAGTTCCCTGCAGTTAATTCTCCTACAGAGCATCAATTAAATTATCCTTTGGATTTGACGTTATTACCAAAATTGGCACTGAATGGCCTAGGAGCTTTATTGGTCGGTGTTTAACCCAGACAGGGTATATGTATCCGACATTTCCCAAAGCAAGAAGGGAGGGGAGGGAGGAGACGATGCTCATCTTTCCCTTTAAGCAAGCTGGTTTTTAATTTTTAGTGGCTTTAAACTAATATAATGTAGGGCTATTTTTAACTCAATCCTACAAGTTATGAGTCACTGGTCAGGAATAATTATTGTTTTTATTATTAAATTTCATGCAATTGTGAACAATTAGATACTTAAGTGAATAAAATATACCCAGCTGAATACAATTGAATTATGTTTCCCTTTCATAAAACAACCGGAAAATGATGTTTCCATACAGCAATCTATTTAACAATTTTTCTCAGAAGTTGAGGTGAATAGTGGCAGAATATTCTATGATCTAAAAGCCACTATTCACAGAGACTGCAGATAATAATTGTATTAGTATAATTTTATATAAACGAAGTGACCTCAAGAAAAATTCAACCACAACTTTTTGTTTTCAATTTTTCAATTTATCATAAACTAATTTTAATTTATGCCCGCGTGAAAAGTTGAGACTCGTTTGCATGCTGCAACTCATGCATGTAAATGTATGCTAATCTACTTACAGTTCACACAAAGAACCTCGGCCTAAATGGAGTTTTTAAAAACTACTCTCAAAACATGTTTCTTTACTTTTTCATTCTGAGAATAACCAGCGAAAAGTGAAAATTAACGTTAACTGCTCACTTCGATCAAAGTTCACTTGGACTTGAAGTTGATACCCTGCGAGCAGAGATTTCTCATGTCCACATGCTCGTTTTACGTGTGGACATGATAAATCTCTGCTCGCAGGGTAGAAGTTGAAGGAAAGATTTGGAAAACTGCCCCCCCAAGTCACAACCATGTGCTTGCCGCTGAAATAGCGATGATTAGTTTTCTTGAATGGAAACACTTTGCAGATACTGTGAACTTGTGTTGACTTCAGTGTTTTTCGTTACATCGTTCTTAATTAAGACTAACAACAAAAGTGAAGAAGAAGGACAAAGGCATCTTGTTTTGAGCAAAGTTCATTGAGTTGGGTCAAAGTTCACTTACAGTACACAAGCTAAAGTTGTTAACAAAATTCTCTCCCAAAATCGCTGTATTTGTACAGCTTCATAAAATGACTCATAATGAATCAAATGTATTCTAAAGCATGAAGGGGTCTTAATCAATTGGGAGAGTTATGAATTGATTTAATTAACAGAAAAGAACTTTTGTTTGGCTTGTACACGTTCCTCGGGTATCGTTTGATGGCAGCTATGATCGAGGTAAGCATTACTTTTTGGTGAAACAACTGTATTGTTTTGTTGCATAAAATGTATATAAACCTGTCAAGTTCCTTTTTTATGTCGTTGTTGTTGGTTTTAAATTCGCTATGATATATTTGTTTCAAAAACCCATCTAAATGAGTCACAATGTAAAAACTAATGTCTCACTTTTATAAACAAACAATTTAAACAACTTGTATTGCTTTGAAAATGTAAATAATTTAATTCATCAAAATTTTAAGAAAATAATTAATATTTATACAAATTCCTTCAACGTTGTTGTCATGTTTTGCCTCAGAAAACTTGAAATAAAACTTGTTGTTTTACGGAATTATATTGTTCTGAGTTTGCAAGGTTTCAGCATCTGAAACTATTGTTTTAAAATTGTGAATTTCGATAATGAATGCCATTCAAACCCGACAGAAATTATATCCTCCTCCTGGGAGGTGGACATTGTCCAATAGCCCGAGATGGCGAACCAATCAGAATGCATATATCACCAAGGTCACTGAGTTTATATATACTACTACTACTAATTATTATTATTTTAACTTAATAATGCTATATTAATAGCTGTAATACATTGCAACCTGGAGGCTGAATATTGTATTTAAATACAATATTAATAATAAAAATGCTTTCAAACTACCTAAATACAAAATAATTTATGTAATGGTGATAGCAGGTAGTGCAGTCTGTGGCTTTTATCATTAACAATGCTGTTAATATGGTCTTTGCATAAGTTGCAATGATGATCGTTTAGTGAGATTAAGTCCATGCTGGTAAGTGCTTTGTTGTAATTGAGACTGGGATATATAATAGTCAACACCCTTTTCTGCATATGTTCCAGTTCATGTATTAGGTACTGCAGTGTAGTACTGTATTTGGTAGTGAGTAAAAGAATATGCGCACTGCATAGTCCAATACAAATTTTATACATGTACAGTGTTCCCACTACTTCTGAAAATCAGGGGTCCCTGGGAACCCCCCAGTGTCCCAAAGTGCAGGGTCATTTTCAAAATTGGATGGTCCCCAGGATCTCCATCTCCCTCAAGTGACCATGTGCCAAGTGATTTTTATGTGCGTCGCAGGGATACAAGAAGGATGAAAGTGGCACATCATTTTTACAATTTTCCTGTGTCAAATACGCGTGGTGGCGCGTTAATGGGAACACTGATGTAGTGTAGAACAACCCAAGATCTTCACATGGTACTTTGGCTCTTTTCAGTTGAAGCAAGAAGTATAACCTTTTGGATGCTTTCTTTATGATTTTGTTTATGTGTTTGTTCCATGATAGGCGACTTGAGGAGGTTACACCCAATAACTTTCCACTTGCTACTATTTCTAGATCTTTTCCATCAACTTTAACTGGCTCAATTACTTGTTTCTTTTTTGCAAAAGAGATTCTTAGTTCTTTGCATGATAGATTGGGAGGATAATGAAAATACTTGAGTGCCAGGCAATTCATGTTGGTCGTAGGAAAGACTGTTTGAATTGTCAAGCAAGGTACTTACAACCAGTAAAAATTTGTCAAAGTGTGCTTTAAGCCTTGTAGAAGAATAGGAGGTAAAAGGGCACATGGACACTTAAAAACGCAAAACGTAATTTACATTTTTATAACTAGCTAATTTTTGTTGCTGTAAATTTTACCTGGATGAAAGTTTAATCTATGGGAGTTCTTTGAAAAGAAATTGAGACTAATGTGAGTTTATTTACACTGTTGAATAATTTACATTACATAATTATTTAGTTAAATAAACTTTTCATTAATGCATGCAAGGAACCCACTGACACCAGGGGGTAGCCTCTAAATATAGCATACTCTAATCTAGGTCTGCCTGCCTGTTGGTGTGACATTCATTTCTTAATGTGAAGTGAAATATAAAATGATAAAATGGCCTTTATGATTTTTATAGCATTATTTTTGAAATTACTGAAGCATTGCTTGGAGTTTTTTCAATATCACATGTAGCTATTGAGCTATTCAAGTTTGAATTTGTAATCTGATATTATTTAAGTTATGTTCCCACGCCTGGCAAGTTTATTGCTCACATGACACAGAAAATTGTTGCAAGTAATTGTTATCAACTTACCAAGTTTTACTGGCAAGACCACCAAGTAGTTTCTGAAAAGCAACACTTTTTATTTTCCAATGCAGGAACTAATACTTAAGATGTCATCCGATTGACAAATACATTGTGATTATGAACAAATTTTAGATCCTTCAAGTCTTTGAAATAATATTTTTTTCAAATAATATGTAAACTGATTTTAATTTTTTTCTTTTCGTATGCACTTTGATAAAACTTCCCATAGCTATAATAGTGCTTATTATAGTAAACTGTTGGTTGGTTAATTTCTGTCTGCATGCTGCTATGCTCGACGCGGTGGTAGAGTCAGGAAGGGGGGGGGGGCTATAATCCCTTCCCTGAAGCAAAAGTTAGTTAGGTCAGGAACCCCTTATGTTTCACTGCCTAAAATATCTTTAAAACTATATAGCATAAAATTGATTTGACAAATAATTTAGTCAAGATTGTACTCTTTTCACAACCTATTTAATCAGGATCACACTTGTTGAAATAATGTTCTTAATATGTAACTGAAATACTGGACACCAGTAAAGTTTTAAGAATAGTTTTGATCAGGCTTGTGTCAACAATTAACTACAGGCAGGAAATTTTGAGGGTGTACATTTAAGGCTTCAATTACAATGTGCACAATAGCATTATTTCATCATTGCAAAAAAATAATGGTTATTTGCCAGCCCTGTCTCACTATATTTTTACAATAAATATTTTTCTTGCAAGATGTGCTCCCATTAATGATCACTGCAGTTCAGCACTGTATTTTTGTAATGTGCAGGTGTTTTTTAAGGAAATATTGTTTATGCTTCACAGGTTTTCTGTTGTTTTACTTCAATTTATCTTGAAATGACCCTAAATTTTAAACTCTAGCCAACGTTTTTACTAATAACAATTTAATTTCATCGCAGTTTTAAAAAAGCTTTAAAAAAGATACATTTTCAGCCAGTTTAAGTGAAAAACGATGATCTATTAAAATATTTAAAAGGGGCCCAAAATATTTAATTTAAGGAATGAGATACCCTAGAAAAATTACAAAATCAACTAAGGAAGCTGTCGTCCTTTTCAACCCGGGAGGGGGCCTCAAGGCACATGAAAAATTTCCCTAAAATCGTCTGACCTTGCACCGGTAAGCAATATGATTTTATGGCCAAATCAAAAATATGATTTTGGTTTTGCAACCCATATTTACTATAAGTTTACCTTTCATATAAAAAACATTTGGTACAGACTGTTTAGAGAAACGGTTTTCGGTTTTAAGACATTTTCAAAACATAATTATGATAATAATTTTTTTTATCAAAAGTAACAAGGGTTAAGAAAGCTGCATGAAAAGAAACTAAAAATTGTTTCAAGCCCATCACTTTTTTCCCACAAAATCTTCAGTGATACCGTAGTTTCATGGCTTACCACTTTCCCTTCTGGTCCCTCCTCCCTTCCCCACAGGGGGGAAGTTCTAACAACTCGATAACATTTTGTTCGTAACATCAAGTTTCTCCAGACCAGCAGGTATTAACAGGTTTAAATCTCCTTGCAAAACTAATTAGAAAACTTCGATTTATGGGTTAAAACTGAAATGTTGTGATTGTACATTCTACCCTTAATTTATGTTCTCTTATTACTTCCAATTAAGGTTTGGTTGTCGTTGTCTTTGGGACTCAGACACGGACAACTATGCACAAGATATTTTCATGAATGTAAGTAACCGTTGCACCACTTAACAAATTAGCTGTGGATATTGTGCTTCGCGCGCAAAGTACATTTTTTAAAATTCATTTTGTTGTTTTGTTATTTTAAATCTAGCTTGCACGTGAGTTTATGCTAGTGTTCCACGGATTGTAGTGAACTTTAATATTACTATTCTTAATTTGTAATCTGTATTCTACTTCGAATACTGATGCAGCGTTCCAAGCAACAAGCTTTGAAAGTTTCTTATTGATGACGTGGAAATTTAACAGTTAAATACAACAAATCTTCAGTTAATTGTTTGCATACTGTATAATTATATGCTATATAGAAGGGGGAAATGGTTCGACTGCACTTTATGAACGTTTAAAAACATAGCGTTTCTGGCAAAAACATAAATTAACCGGCAAACTTCTGTGGTCCAACAGCATTTAAACATTCTGAATGAGCAAAAAATGAAAACTAGTCACCATTGTTTTCAAAATTTCGCAATTGAATTAATGTTTTGATGCTTGTAAATGAGATTGCGCTATTGTGAAGACTAAGTATCTTGTTAAAATAATCTTCTACATAAAACAGGAATTCAGTCTTAGTATTTTGTTAATTTTTTTACCAGTGCTGTCACACATACATATCAGCCGTCACATACCTACACAGACAGCACTTAGTTGTCATTTTGCGTTAAAAAACAATTCGGGGGTTTTATAGAATATTAGCTGTGCGCAGCGGACCGACATGTATGTATATCATTATATGCGCTCAACTTGAAAATTTTTTGTTAGTTGTTGTTATCGTGTGTAGAGGGGCAAATATCCCTAAATATGCATTTCTTTTGATGCATCGCAAACTGATCACGTTTCACGTGACGCTTTATTTTGATCAGTTGAAGTCTGCCACTGCGCTATGTATCAACACCATCAGAGTGCCCTGTCGTCTAAAGCAACTTAAGCTGATTCAAAGCCCTTGTCATTAGCTTAATAGCGAATTTAGGGGTTCATTATTTAGGCATTCAAGACATGCAGGGCCATGCTTCCCCCCCTTCCTCCTCATCTACAGCAGTTCACTTCTAGTTATAATTATGTGGCAAGGTGCACAGTTTTTTTTTAACTTTGGTCCCCTCATTTTGGACTTTTGTTTTCCTGTCCTGTCTTTTAGTAATTAATGGTTTTACAAAGCGAATTCGCAAGAATAATAACACTTAACAAATGCTACACCCGACTGCGTATTAATACAGCGGTATCCTTGCTCTAGGCTGTGTTCGTATCAGGGGGGACAGGTGTCTGCATAATCGTGTTCCAGTAGCACGGCCCAAAATGATAAACACACACATTGCAAACTGGTTGTTAATTAGAATAAATTAAGAAACCTACAAAGAGAACTTTGCTAGAATGTTCCCTTAATCTGACGAGCAGTGCTGAAATAGAGGGTTTGAGGCAGACAAAGACTGATATATATCGTACACTACGACGTCTTTTGTGTATGATATACAGTATATTAGGCTTTCTATGTCGTTAACCCCATCTTTCAGTTGTGTTCCGGCATCCTTTGTATACGGTGACAGAGCTGAATGGGGTTTAACAATTGGCCCACTTCGGGTTGCTCACCCATTAACCAGTCCAAATAACATCGCGTGTAGATGATATGTTAATGTCGATCGATGCTCAAAGACAAAGGCGAGATTTGTGTTCATGTGTGTTGTGTTTGTTTAAACACAACATTATTGTTATTATTATTATTATTTGTTTGTTTCGTAAAAATTTTCTCTGTTTTTACCTTGTGTCATTTAGAACTGAAGAAAGTAAGTTTCTAGTGCCGCTATTTTGAGGGAGCTTTGCTGTATAATAGATTCGGCTTCCAATCAATCGATTTTTATTTGTATAAATATACTCAAATACACAATGTACACTTTTTTTATCAGTATAGGGATAAATATGAGTAAATTTTATTCCTTTTTTTGCCTTACTAAATACTTTGATGCTTTCTGCCTCACTGGATTTTATATGCTTCAGTTCTCCCTAGTCAGAAAATGATTGTCGCAAAGTTATTACACAGCATGACCCTTGTTTTAAACCAGACGTAAACAACCAACAGCTGTTCGCTATTCATTGTTTGGAAGAGTTCTCTTTCAAAACAGGAATAAATAAAAAAGATGGAAAGATATTTTATTCAAATTAGCAAGATCGTGCAGGCTGAATTCCAAAGTTTTGTACAATACTTTAAAGTTAAAGAAGTAATAAGAAAATGTGTCACATAGTTCAGTGTTTTTTTATATACATTGTGTAAAAAACAGAGATTGATATAATTAATATCACTATCAGACTTGAGAACTGTAAAACAAATCAATCCCCTGGTTTCAAATAACAAACGTTTGTTTGAAGATTTCCATCAAAGAAAAAATTTGCTCAAGAGGATTTCGATGTGCTCGCGGTTTCCTGTTAAAATGCAACATTATTGTAGTGGTATTCACAACGTGTTTTCGGTTGATGACGTTAATGTTATATCAGTCGAAATTTGGATAAGTCCAACCGCAAAAATGATAATTCCGGCTTTAAAAAGAAAACCAAGATAGTCACGTACGAACGTGAGTGTTAATCTTTATTAACACTTATTCTACTAAAAACCCAACTGTACATTTTTATATTCAGCTGCCGGGGTTTTAGCTGGAAAAGGATAAGCAGATATCAGTTTGAACCAGTGCCTGAAACCCTATAAAGTGACCACTCACTCTGTCTTTGTTCCTCTTTTAAAGTAGATTTACAAAATATTCATTGTTGCAACAAATTTTGAAACTGTCATTTTTAGGAAATTTTGCGACTTTGAGTTTCAAAGTCTCGGCAGTATAAGGGTCAATACTTGTTTCTTGTTTCGAATGTACGAAGTAAATACAGTAAAGTTATAAACGCTCCATGCGGGGGCAGTTCGAACGTCATTGCTTCATTAGCGAAAAATTTGAACATGATGTTTGACCTTTCGATCTTTATCGAGATTGCCTGTTTTTCACCAGGGGCCTCTAAACTATAAATTAATCTACTTTATAAACTGACTTAAAACTTTATAATACAAACATCCCTTTGTTGTTACACTGAAAGTCTATAATTTATTAAATTCCCACAAACGTTCCCTTGTCGAATATTTAAAATACTTTACTCCACTCATACAAGAGCGTCAAACCGCTATACTGATAGCAATAAAGGCTTACAAAAAGTATAGAGTGCAGAACAATCGGTGCTGGAGATTTTTGGACGACAGTCCAATCAGTCAGAAAGAAAATTTTCAAAAGGAAAATTTATAAATTGTCAGAAGTTATTAGGAAAGGTGGAGTGAACACCCCACCAAATTCATACCTTGATACTTGACGTAAGTGCTACTCAGTAAGTCGTTGCTACATACGTCAATTAATGTAGCTATATTAACATGGTGAGTGGAATGTATTAAAATAGACTCTAGCTTGCTCAGTCTTGTCACCATTAATCAACGGAACGTGTAATTAAGGTTATCACACTTCAAAAATAAATCAATTAACAAACAAGTGAGAAGAGTTCTGCACGTGTCTAAAGCGTGTCCCTATTTACTTAATTATGCCAAAACAACAGCAGTTACATTAAAAAATTCCATTAATGAATGTCAAGTTCAGTAAAAGTACGTGGCTGTCCTTTTACAGTCGACCAATCTACAGAGAAGGCCACCATTGGATGCCTATTAAACTAACGTCGATTCCAACCATTCTAGTCCCTGATTTCGCTTAAGTGTATTTGATATGAATTACGTGTTGTTAAAGTAACTGCGCATGCGCACTTTGAGCGGCCGTTTTCTTGGTAGTCTGTATTTCTGCTCATGTTTTGCCTATAGCACTAATTTCACATGGATCTCTTTTTATTATGCGCTCGTACGTCAGTACCATCGCCAGAGATAACCAAGTCATTCTATCTATAAAATGAGCACTCGAAATCTCAACAAGCTACATATAGCAAAAATATAATACAAACAGCAGTAATAAACATATTCTTTAAAAAATTCATTTATAAACTTGACTTTATATGTTAGAACATACATTTTCAAAAGTATAAAACCGTTAAAATTTAAAAATATGATATATAACAAAAAGACAGAGTGAGAGGAATGAAATATGAAAGAATATGTTTATCACTGCAGTTTGTATTATATTTTTGATCAAGCTTCGATGGCCAAATAGCAAGAGTCTATATGATACATATGGCAACCTCCGCGATAGATTATAAAATAAAAGCTCATTTTTATTCAACAAAATTGCTACCCAGTTTCAAAGAAGAGGTTGGGTATACATAATAAACCCGAAATGGGGTGGGGGTAGGGGAGCAGTAGTACCCAAGGGGGATCTAGTTTGGTCTTGATTGTCAGCCTTGGGTTTGAAGCATTGTGCAAGTGAGTTATTTTTTATCTGCATGAATACAATGGCCACTTTAGTACTTTTATTTTGTTTTATATTTATATTTATATTTATCTTTTTTATTTATTTCATCATCATTGCTGTTTAATCCATTTCTGGTCTTTTTTGATGAAAAAGGTTTGAATACGATCAGTTAAGTTGTTTTTAAAAAGATATTTTTTAAAAAATGCTAAGTTTTCTATCACTTGCTGCAGGTGATCTTCTTCAGATGAATTAAAAAAATTAAAAAAAAAACAGATAAGATACAAACTGACCTTTTTAAATAAAAAATGAATAATACTAATTGCCACACAGTTACATTTTCTTTTCTGTTTTGTTTTTGTCTTTTCTACTTTGTTCTCTCTGTTTTGTTCTGGTTTATCTTGTTCTTATGTGTTCTCTTCTGTTTTTTTTTCTCTTCTCTTCTCTTTCCTCCTCTCCTCTTCTTTACTTTTCTGTTCTCTTTTCTTCTGTTCTGTTCTGTTCACTTCTCTTCTTTCTCTCCTCTACTCTTTTCTTCCCTTCTTTTCTCTTTAGTATTTCCAACTAATGGTTGTATTAGCTTACTTGATTCTTGCATTACTTGACATCAGGGCGTTTCAACGTATGTGTAAGTGTATTCCGAGTATCTCTACTCGCACAGTTCCTGCATATTATCCTCCAGGGCTGGGTTAATTTAAACCCTGGGTGATGAAATACCATGAGCATTTTCTTCACCAAGGAAATATGTAACGAGCATATAAATCATTGTTCAGGTTTTTTTGAGGGAAAAACAAGTCAGTCACAGAATGGTAGCCCGAAGTAGTGTCTACCAGGTTGGAAACGGAACAGAGACATGGGTTAAAATGTTAATCCCAGCCTAGTGCTAAGTGGCTTTTGAACAACCGGGTGTAGACTCCATGGACTCCCCTCATATATGCATTGCAGAAGATAAAATTTGAAAGTTATATTTGTTGCACACGGTGAGACAAGTGGCGCAAATGTATAAATAGTCTACAGCAGTTGGAGCGCACTCGAAAAGCGCAAGGCACTAGTGCATAATAAAGAACTGGGCTGTATATCCTGTAAGATGAAGCATGAAAATGCCATTACTCATTAGGGTTGGAATATAACAAATGGTTCAGGCATGCGTAAGAGGCCATCTTATCATTTTACAATGAAGATTTCGTTTCATTTAGTCGGTGATATTAACACCCGGACTCGAAAAAGCGCTAGCAGATACAGTTGCGGCCGTAATTTATATACTGCCTTCGTTAGCCGACTTATCACTGATGTGACACATAGTGAGGGAAGACTGTGGCCGGTCAAATGTTTTTAAAAACTTTTAAACCTTAGTCAGTCCAGTATGTGATCTACTTTTGTCTCTCTTGTGCCATTTGAATATGCATTGTCTAGAATTCAGATCCTCCTTGCAAATAATACACTAGAGTGTCAGGAAATCCCATGCATCATCGAGGGCAACGCTTTAGGGATTTCACTGGCTATGCGTTTATCAAATTTTTGTCTTTTGACGGCGGCATTGCAAGTTTCGGCCGCTTTGCAAACGATAACTGATATCATTGGTTGTAAAACTCTAGGAGGAAAAGCAGCGCAGATAAAGTTAACTGCTTGCTTATAATTATAACGGCGATAAGACATGTATTGGTTTGATTGTGACAACAAGATTGAGTGAGAACCTTTACGCAAGGTAGTGAGGTATGTGCATGGCTTTGAAAGATAAACTGACAAGTTCAGCATATGAGTAGCAGTGGTAACTAGTAGTGAACCACTATATTGGGCACTATAGCCACATAAGTATAGCGGTTATTACCCCCAGTTTATCTACCTTTAAATAAAGTGAGTTGGAGTGTTAGCAGCTGTGGACAGCTGTTTAGTCGTTATTGGGCCTAGACAGCACGGCACAGCTAACAAACAGGCAGGCTCAGTTTCCCAAGGACTGAAAATATCAAATATGCCGGCGGTAAAGTAGCGGAATGCATGAGAGTGGCTGTAAGTTACCACTTGCACGCATGTGCTGATGAACTTGTGAGTTCAATCTAGAATTACTCGAGTATGCAGGGTGATACTGTTCAAATCATGCATTAACATGAGTTTTGGCTAGTCATGGATCGACCTTGTAAAGTCCCCTAACTGCAAGGGCGGGTTGTGTTTGTGATTTTCATGCAGAAAACTAAAACATTCGACTGCAACACATATTTAATAATTTTGACATTTTGTTGCTGGAGACTCTCGAATAAACAGTTTGACATTTCAGAAACTGGTTCTCTGAATTACTGTTGGTTACTAGTTAAGGTGATGGGAAGGTGGCTTATCAAACCGTACAGTTCGTTGCCCACGCTTTTCCGTTGAGGCCACCATGGCGGGAATAACCAGTGTAATACAACTAATACAATGATTGCCGTGACTTCTGTCTGCCTCTTACATGTCCAAAATTTACAGGTTCTTGTTTTCGCTAAATGTAAGAGCCAGATAAAGTGAACACTGCCACGTTTGAGCCCACTGAAGATCTGAAATAGTGCGTAGCCACACCATTCAGCTCTATTACTTTTATCAGTCATGCTAATCATTATCATTATTGGCGTTGATCAATGTCCGGTGTTTACCTGCAAAAGCTTGGTTACTTATATCAGCAATTCCAGAGATATTCCAACCAAGGCTGATCAATGATTGATGCATGCATTGTTTATGTAACTGAAGTGGTGTTTGTCAAGTGGCAGATTTTCCCGCAACTTGCAGTTTTGTCGCAGTAATTCACTCGTTGCGAGATACGCTTCAGACGCATCCTGATTCCTCTATGTGATATGCAACGCTACGAAAATAAGTTTGAACAGCGTGGAACATGTATTCAGCTAGCGTGTTTTCACAGATACCGTTTCTGGCTGCATCTGTGAAAACACCCTAGTCATAGCTATTAGTGCTATTTCACTATAAAACCAGTATTGAATTGTATTGTATTGTTATTGTATTGCATTGCATTTTATTGTATATATTGTATTGTATTGTAATTGTAATTGTATTGTTTTGTAATTGTATTGTATTTTACTCGCAACATGTGTCACAACGACTGACTAATGAACCATACCTGCTGCACACCTTATGTTTTTTGATAGAAAACTTCTGACAAACAACTGCGAGATAACACTACCTTGTACTGCGAGTTGGCTGGCATTGAGGAATGAATATTTATTTCTTTTGTTTTAGTCCCCTCAGCCTCGGACCCATGTTAAATTTTAATATATCAAAATTAGTCTATTTACAGTTATCGAAGGTTTCAGAAAGCTCATGAAATTTAATAAAACAATTATTTCATTCGCGCTTGTTGGATATGAGATGATTTACAGCCAACTCGGCGCTTCGTGCCTCATTGGCTACATTAACATAAAAAAATTTCTGACAAATTTATTTGCGTACAAAATTATTGTCCGAATATTAATCCGTCCGATAATTTTTAGCGTCCGAATTTTTCTCGCTAGGATATAGACCATCGATTTTCATTTTAAGGAGAGTAACTGTTTATATTTTCTCACAGTTTGATGCTATACCAAAATCTCTTTTTCAGCGTGCAACGAGGCCTCTTCCATAGCATCATAGTTCCGTTCAATTAGTTCCTTTAATAGGCAAAGAATT
>JAODFW021324519.1:0-14755 GCA_027575235.2 Palythoa mutuki
CTTCCCTAGTGCTACAAAAATATACTGTACAATAAATGATAGCATTAACTATAAGTGAAATATATCAAAAACAATTTCTAAAACTGCTTCTGAATGTAACGTCCGTGACAAAGAATTGCCCATCAGTGGGATAATTATTATCTTATGGACCTATTGCTCGAGATTGAATGCACTTTATATCTTCTTCAGATTGTGTAGATGTACGAAATCTATTTAAAAGTTCAGCAAATGGCTGTTCATCCTTCTGTCTGATGATGTCAATCAACTCTATCATTTTGAATTTAGGTGCCACGGGTGGTATAAATTAAAAGTTTCAATTTTTTAGTTAACAAATATTGGTTTTTGTGTCTAGGCCGATGTAGCTGATACATGTCCCCAACAGCAACGATGCTTATACCTGCAAAGATTTGTGCATTTGAAGTTCCAACAATCTCTTTTAGTCTTTGATGAATGTGAAGCAAAGTTGTATTAGAAACCATAGAAATTTCATCTATCATTATCAACTTTAGTTCTGATAATGATACTCGCATCTGTGTTCGTTTTTGGTCAGACATTGCAGGAACATGATCAACTGTTTCTTTTGGAATAGCTAGAGCAGTGTTTATTGTCGTTCCATTAATGTTAATTGCTGCAACTCCTGTAGGATCCATTAAGAGAACTGTGGGTTTGTCAGGACTTACTGTACCATATCTGAAAGTTTTTGTAACAGTGTGGTATATTGCTTTAATCAAGTGACTTTTGCCATCACCTGCTCCACCAGTTATGAAGAGATATATAGGTTCAACTTTTTCAGATGTGAGGCTGTTCATATTTTTCACTTTATTTCTACACCAGGTAAGAACAGCGTTGTATGCATAGCGCTGTCTGCTGTTTAAGGTCCTAAAAAAATTCGCGTAATTGATCATCTGGAATTTCTGCTGGTTGGTTATATGTAGTTATTCTTTGATTTCAATTCTGATCAGACAGAGATGTCGAAGCAAGATGCGAAGGTAACTGTTCATTAAAAGACTCTCCTAATATTGAATCATCTTGCAATTCTGATTGTAAGTCTGCATTCTCTTGATCATTCATTGTATCATAGGAATGAATGATACTTTGGTTATTTCTTAGAAATTCAAGTGCTTCTGTTACAGCATCTCCATCGGGTTCAAACTTTTCTCTGTTTTTTTTTCCACTAAAGCTTGCACACCAGATTCATAGAATTTTGATGAGTATGTTTGGTCTGAGCCTAACAGACTAGCTTCTTTTCTCCATGGATAATACAGCATAAACAAATGGTGGAAATATTGTTCTGGTTCCTTTTTTTTATTTGGCTTGTGGTATCTTACTACAGCCTTAACTTTTCCACACTTCATGATCTCATTACTGTTTATTAATCGTATTTTGTCTGGAAGTGATGTACAATCTGAATCAGTGGAATCTTGTAGTTGTACCTCAATTACATCATCTGTGAGAACTTCAGGTTGAGCATCAGCTGTTTCTGCACAATCTTTTTTGCAGTCTTTGTAATAGTATGCAGCAAACTCAGCTAGACATAAAGAAGTTACACAATGTGGTCTAATAGCATACCGTTCAATAATATTAGATTTAAAAATATCTGTACTTTCATCCTCAAGTTGTTCAAGCTCTTGTTCTGATTTTGCAACTCTCACTCTTTTGTCTGGTAGGTTAGTATTAACAAAAACTGTTGCTGGGAAAATTTTTCTTAACCATAGTTCAGGCATAGATCTATAAACACATTCTTGTGAACTAACTTCTCTAGTTAGTTCAGCTTATCTCTAATACTTAAATTTTCTTTTCTTCCCTCTTTAGCTGCATTCACAATGGCCTGTGAGCATTCAGTTTCATCCTTTGTGAAGTAGGAGCAAACATATGTTATGCATTTGTAGTGGTTAAAAACTGGTTGCAAGTCTACATTTGCTGCAAATCCCTTTAATCCAGCAATGAAATAGTTGTTGATAAAACAGCTGTCAATTGGCCTTCTAAGATGCAATTTGTAATCAGAGTCAGGTGAGATGGACAATGCCCAGTAATACTGCTCCTCAGTAATGTTAACTGAGTTAAAAATATCAGCCTCAGTCAATTTATTGTCATAATTTGACTTGCTTGGGTTCAACACATCATCTATTTTGTTTTTGACGAGTGTGAGTATTTTATTTTGCTTCTCGATGATATTTGTTTCCAGCTCTGGATCTGTATCATTTGGGAGAGGTTCGGCCACAATTGTTTTATTTGAGAAGAACTGTCCAAAATTAAATCTACATTTAACATTTTTGTACTTTCTACAAGTTTTTGAATGGGTGTGCTTTTGATAAGTTTTTACTAGCTCATGTAACTCACTGTCTAGTTCTTGATTTGGCAGGTAAGCATGTACATGCTTATCTATAAAGTCTATGTAGTCTTGCTTTGTATCAGGTGTCAGTTTTGGACAGTCTGAAGTCCATATCAATGCATGCAAGTGAGGAGAGCCTCTCATCTGGAACTCAATACGTAGCGCATAGTATATTACTTTACCAATAGGGTTTGCACTGGTGAGTAGAACTTCAGTAAAAAATGTCTCAACTCTGTACTGAAAATGTTTAGCCACAACAACTGGATTCAAGTTCAACATTGAACATCTTTCATTGTAAGACAGAGCATCAACTTCTTCATTAGTCAGGTTCTTTCCTTGTGTTTTTGCAATGATCTGGAACAGCTCAGGCCATCTAAGATCAGCACAGGACAATGTCATAAACCACGTTGGTATTCCAAGCTGTTTCACCATAGCTACCACTTCATACATAAACTTTTGCCAATAAGGTGGTGTACCAGGTATTTGTCTTAAAAATAAATAGGCCTGATCTTGACAAATAAGATTTCGTAAGCTTTGAACATTTGTCCTTATTTGAGATGCGGTTAAGGGCTGGCCTTGAATTTTTTTCAGAGAAATATTAATACTATCTGATACTTTTTTTTGTTCTATGATGAATTGGGCAAAAAAAAGATATTCAGGATTTGTTGCAAATCTTCCACTATGGTGTAACAACCTTGCATTGAAATATTTTATTGGTGATAACTTTATATCTCGTTCAACAGTGTAACCAAATTGCCCCTTAGGATATAAAACTGGAAATGCTAATTCTTCACACTACGTATCAGTCATGAAAGATACTGGGTGTTTATTTTCACCTGGTGCAATACTGTAAACTTCATTTCCTGATGATCTATTGTTTGTTTCAGCAGTTACAGGATAATCTGGTAGTACAGACTGCAAGCATGTTTCATTTGTTGGCACTCTATACACATTTAAAGGGTCATCCTTTTCTTCATCATCATTTGATGTGCCAGCATCATCATCTGCTTCACTAGAGGTAGAACTATTTGTATTGTTTGCTACTGTAACATCATCACTGGAAGCAAAATTATTTTCTGGTTCATTTCTGAAACAACATGCATTTTTGTCAGCAATGTTTTCATTTTGTTGCAGTGTTGTAAATGTGTTATCTATATTATCAATATTAATACTAATATTACTATATAATGGATTATTAACTCTGAGCCAGTTTAAGGCATGCAGTATCACCTGAGGTCGCACAGCTTGAAAATAAACATGTCCTCTAAATTCCATTTTCCTTTTTAGCTTTAACATTAAGATACCAGATCTTTCAGGTGGTCTTGGCAAGACACTGCAGTGTTGGTCACAGTCCACCGGTACATTGCAAATTGCACCCTTAATCTTTCTCTGTTGACCTTTAGGCATTACCACAATTTTTTCAAATACAATTCTTTGTGCTATAAGTATCTGCTCAAGCTTCTCTAGTATTGCCAGTTCTGGAGGAATGTCGTCAACTTGTAGTTTGTTACAAACAGCTTGACTTGGTACTTTTCCTTGTGAAACTTTTGAGTGACATGTTTTGCATATGTATTGCTTCCCATCAAATGAATTGATGTCAGTAAAAATATTTTGAATGCACTTGTATTTATTTTTTTTATAATGATTAACTGTTTTCCTATAGAGAATTCGGTTGCAAACCAAGCAAATGTAATAAGGGCCATCTTTGATCTTACTTTGAAAAACTGATATACAATTATCCAAACTAAGTACTTCAACTTCTTTCAGCTGCCTGACTTCCTGCATGTTACACCTCATCTGCATCAAAAGCTTTTCTTTTTCCACATGGTCAAGTGATTCATACCATTCTGCTCTGCTAGACAGAAGTTTCTGTTTTTCTTCAGAATTAAGTGATTTGTACCACTCTGCTCTGCCAGACAAAAGTTTTTCTTTCTCTTCAGCATTAAGTGATTTGTACCACTCTGCTCTGCCAGATAAAAGTTTTTCTTTTTCTTCAGCATTAAGTGATTTGTACCATTCTGCTTTCTCAAATAGAAGTTTTTCTTTTTCAAAAATATTCATTGAATTATATCTTTGAGACATCTTAGATAAAAGCTTCTGCTTCTCTTCAGAACTCAGCTCTGTGTAATTCTTCTTTTTTCGTTTTGCCTCTTTCTTTGCATGAAATGTGTGTTTTCTCTTTACTCTTTGTCTGATATCATTTGATAAATTGCTTAAACATGATAAAAATTTAATGCAGTATTCTACTTCACTTGAGTGACATTGTTCTTTAACAATGTTGAAAAATGATTCAATAAGATAATCTGTATCATGAATATTTTGAAACATTTTAACATTTCCACTGTCTGTGAATAGTGTAAGATAGTACTTACCATGTTTGCTTTTTGAATTATTGTTAGAAAAAATGCAACTTAAACAATAGTTTGAGATCCACATTAAAAATCCAGTATTATCCTTGTTGTTGTCTGTAATTAACTTGTGAAGAATTAGTTTGCTAGTAAGAGAGGTACAACAGAGTATTCCTTTCTTTTCCATGTTAAAAGTTACATAAATATCTGCATCATATATTTGAAGTATACTTGGAAAATTATCAATAGTAAGATGTTCGTGAGCCTTGAGTTTTTCTCTATAAAATATTCTTCCATGTTCAGCAATTGAATCTAAAGTCTTAGAGTCCCAGTACCCACATGCTTTAATAAGAGAAAAACAAATGCAATAAAATGATATTGCACAACAGCATTTCAAGGTAGTAACATTACTTGTAATTTCATCATCTATATGGTGACTTAAGCCAACACAAGTTGTATTTGCCAGTTGGTGAGAATAGTCATCTGTCTCGTACTGCATTTCAGTAACTTGTACACCTTTTAATTCATATTGAGCATTTAAATATTTATAAAATTCTTGAACATAATTTTGTAAATTGTTCAAATTCTGCAGTTCTAACAATACACATGCTCCTTCAGGATGGACCATACCACATGAGTCTCTAGCATGTGAATCAAATATTTTGACCTTGCCATCTGCAGTACAGTAAATACCCACAGTATTACACTGTATAGTTAAAAGAAATGCATTATAATTCCCCTCTAGCAAAGTTTCTATTGCATTAATCAAAGGCATACAAAAACTGTAATCTACCAAAGCACAAGTGCTTTGTACAGTACCAGTATAGCTAGAACTGTAGTGAAGTTTATAATTTGTATTAAACATATTGACACTCTCAGGTAATTCTGTTAACATTAAATAATTTTGTCCAGAGAGTTTAGATAAACCTGAATATAATTCATTGCCAATATTCATAATATTCACTAAATCCAAAGAAGACTTAATTCTATTTCTGTAGTTATATATAAGTGATGTAAGAGCCATGGCTACACATTGAGAACCAGCATTTAATCCAAACATCGTCACATTGTCTTGACTATATGGTGCAGTGATTGTTTTTGCTGCATCAACAAAGGCTGGACCAGGATTTTTTTCTATATCTTTCGATAGGTTGAATTCGTTATATTTTACCCTGTGATTATGATCCTTGTACACTTCTCCTATTGAATGCAAATGACATAAATTTGAATGGTCTAATCTGACTCTGAAAATCCAATGTTTTGCATATTTTGACACTGTTTTTGTCTCCTGTTACGAGTTGCTGTATTAATACCTTTGCTTATTCCTCCTTTCCTTGCATAATTTGTGAAACGTTCTTTACGACTAAATGCGCTTTTCCAAGTAAATAGATGCATTTTCGAAGACCTGGGGATGTTTCTTCTTATGTACTGTCGTACAGGCTTTCGTATCTTCCTACTTTTTCGTAAAGCACGTTCAAGCTGTCTCACAGGAATTCTGCTATGGCGACGCGGTTTAACACGTTCAAAATAAATAAATTGCGCATATCGAGATCTAGGATAAATTGTTGATTCTTCATCTTCGACGTCTACTGAAGGAGATAACTGCTCCGCTTTTTCAAAGATATCACATTCATTGAAAAAATTTGTGACAGTTTTGTCAATACGTTTGCACATGTACACAAGAAAATATGCCAGCATCAACAGTATTGAAGGCAAAGTAGCTAATAAACAGCTTTTTCGAAACACAATCGAATTAATTATCATATACAAATAACAATAACATAAATAATGATTACATTCACCTTATTCCTGAGAATTCTATTCACAATGAAGTTGTTGGGATCTGCAAACTTCATGGCATCAGTTGATTGCCCACCATTTTCATTCAAGCTGTTGCGGTTCTCAACATCTGACTTGTATTATTGGCATAGCTTTGCTAAGTGATTCTCACCTGAGGTTTCAGTTGTGATTTCATTTGTATTAAGCTCATTTGTATTGCATTTGTACGCAGTTTGATTTCTCAAACAGTTTGTCATAAAGTTTCTCAAGTTTCTCATAATCACATGGCAAGCTTGGCAAGTTTCGTGGTACACTGACCCGTTTCCAAATTGCTCATCATCTTTTAGTAAGGGTCTACCACGAAACATATGTAGTGCATTTGTAAGTAGTTTGAGCGTAGATATAAAAAAACTGAGGAGGACAGCAGGCCACATGACCTACAAGATGCTAAAATATAATCTGCAAACTTCTTGATCTTGTTCTATCAATCTTCCCCACGCAACAACTTGTGCTCTCTCTGATGTCAGGAAAATAACTTGTGGTCTCTCTTCAATTTCAGTTGTTATGGTGATGTCGACTTTTTAGCCAATCACACGCTGCAATAAGTTCAGTTATTATGATGTCGACTTGTGAACCAATTACACAACGCTAAGCGCGAATTTCCTTGCACGTGTTTAACTTTGAGTTGACCTTTATATTTTGGATAGAAATTATTTTGTTCTTAGAGAAAGTCCTAACAATTTAAGCAAGAAATGTACAATAAACCTTTTTATGTAAATGGGCAAAGGAATAAAATGAGTATTTTGTCTTGAAATTAAATTAAAACTTTCAAAGGAAAAACATCACGGACATGCTGTTTTTGTGAGTGGATTGCAGACTGGATTGCAGTTGACATTCAAACTGGAATTGTCATGACATAGCGAATCGAATGATTTTTAAAGTTGTATTTATTAGCAAACCGATCAGCGATTCAAAGCCACATGTCTGCAAAACACAATTATATATTATTATGGCATTGGCAACAACATTTTCTGTCGTTGATTTAAGGAATGAGAAAAGCAAAGAATTGGCCACCGACTTAGAATCAAAGCTTTTCGAAGGGAAATGCGTGGATATAAAGATACCAAAATAAATTTATCTTCCTTTTGGAAAAGCTGTTAGCAAGTATTAGCGTAAGCTAAAGTGGGAGTCAAATAAACCTAAGGAAAAGAAAGAAACCGGATCGGGAACTGGCCTCGAGAAGACTGCAACTTTATTTTATTTTGATCAACCAAAATATGAAATCAATCCCACATGCGTAACCCACCGATTCTGGCTTGAGCTATATACATGTAACTGATGAATTTGTGCTAAAGAAAAAAATTAACTGGTAACTAGTTACTGTGCCACGTTACTGTGCCACGTTACTGTGCCACGAAAGAAAAAAATAACTGGTGGCTAGTTACTATGCCACGAATTAAAAATTAGCCAGCGGCAACAAAATCCATGCGTGGACCTGGGAACCACGTATGTAGTATTGCACAAGAATTGGATTTTCTCGTGGAGAAAAAAAAAACAGAGGGACACACAGGCAACCCAGTAGTAATCCGGGTAACCATGGATCATTTGAACTATACTGAAAAATGAATGATGAACACTGGGCAATCCTCTTTTTCCAATGGAAGTCTGGCTGTATTTGTCGACTGCAGTCGACTTTGCCATTCTGCTTGATGTCAACTGGAGTGTATCTGTTGAACTACAGCGAACATTAAGGCAAATTTATATACAAGTTTGATGCCTTAACGGTCAATTAGTTTTAAATCATTTCTGAACCTTGCTACGAATTGAATTCGAGTAGCATTTGTATCTTTGTTTTCTTTTGCAAAACCAGTAATAAATGAAGTATCAATCCCTTATTTACTCTCACAAAAAATTGGCCATATCATATATCATACCGATCAGACACAAGAAATCGAGCATCATCAAAAAGCAAATTTATTATGTTTTTTGTCAGCGATGTGAGTTTAAAATAGTTTAGCCTCGGGTTCATTTTTGACAACATATTTGGTTGACATGGTATTTTTTTAAATTGATTTTTTAAAAAATTGTTTAATAGTTAAAGAGACATCTGTTGTTGGGTCTCTTTCAAGAGTTTGCTTGTCTTGGCTATATTTTTTCCAGTAACCATCAAGTGCCTCATATCATTTCATGCCATGTTATGTTTTCCCCTCGCCCAACAGTCACTGCATTAATTAAATATTTCTTTGCGCATGAATATGGAAGATGTTGCAAGAAATGTTCTGATAGAAAAATAAAGGGCTGTTGCTGTAATATTAGACCACTCAATCCAGGTCAGAAGTTTGTTTGCCTGCGAGAGTGCGTGACACCTAAAAGTCAAAAAATCATGTTTTCGCCACCAGGAATTTCTGTCAACTTTCCAGTCACTCTTGTGAAGGCTCTTCTAAAGCTATTCATCTAGGTTTTTTGTAAACTGTTGGTACATCATTTTGGATTGTAAAAACGGCAAAATCAAATTTGTTGTTTGTTTCTTTAAGAAAATAGTGTTAGAAGGTATGGCTTGAGGCCTTGCTGAATTAAGACGTTATGTAGGCCAACAAAATAAAGCACTTCTCAAAATTCTGACTAAGCCCAAAATTAACTTGCAGATTTCTGAATGTAGGTAAGGTAGGAGTATCTGAATGGCGAATAAAATTTGTGGGATGTTCGTCAAACTACTACAATATTCAAAGGATGATAACAGCCAATATTGCGTACATTTATTGGCCAACTTTGATAAAGAACGCAATAGGCATTACTATTCAGGTCAGTTGAGGTAATATGTGCAGTATCTAAGCTTCTGGCAGTACTTAGGGTAAAATATGAGCACCTTCATATCACTCCTGTCAATGCTCATGACTGGCTCACGAGCAACCTTGGTCTAAATGGGCGATGATTTTGGATTTACTCGCTTAGCTGAAACAAAGTTTTTAAAATCAAACAGCTGATTGCTGAATGTATTAATAATACAAGTTAAATGTTCGTTCAAAAGAAATGTTCGTTGAAAAATAAGTATTAAAGTTGTTACAATAAAATTTAAAGTTTTCTGTTAAATAATACAAGGTGAATGTTCATTCAAAAATCTTCATTCTAAGAATGTTCAAATATGTTAAAATTTGAACATTGGGTCGCGAAAAACACAGTTAAGTTGAAACACCATAAAGAAATTGATATATTCTTGCTGTGGAAACTGAGAATTATGTCTCATGTAGATTACAGAAATTGAACATACTGCTTTGTGCTATATATGTACATAATTATAGTGAACAGTTATGAACTCCGAGCTCTCGTGTACCCCAGGATCGGTGTAGTTTATACTAAATTATATAGTCAGACAGTTTAGGGTTAGCGGCTGTTTCTTAAAATGAAAATTTGCATTCGTTCAGTAATTCTTGTGCATATTTGACTTTTTTAACAACGGCAGAAGCCATATTTATTGGCGGATTTCATTACTTCATTAGAAGATCAAAGAAGATGATCATTTAGGATGTACACTTTTTCCCATGCTTTAACTTCTTTTTCATAATATGTTTTTATAAATTTTGACTTGGATAGAGGCTCAAGTGTATTTGATTTTCTTTTTGCTGACAAACTGAAAATCAGTTTGTTGTGGTCTTTTCTTTAGTTTTTATCAAGGATATTAATAGCGGCTATTTGGCCAAGAACTGTAACTGTTTTCAAAACTGGGATTAGAGTTTGTATTGTTTCAGTTATGTGGGTGGTGACAAGCAGGTAGTGTCCACATCAGTTTCAAACATACCTGTTTGCACAGTGTTTTGCAGCATTTTCCTTTAAGTTGTATTCACGTAATATGCACAGAATAATTTTCACCGCAAAGAAATCTGTAAACGATAATATTATTTGTTCAAAGATGCCTTCTGCCAAGATACGATGTCACATATCCTAGCTGGAACACGGAAAACCCCAAGGTCTTCCCCTTGTGGCTATTTTATAAACGAAAGTTAGGCTCAATCAACGTTCACACGTGCTTTTATTTTTCAAAATAGTTTGACAAGCTAAAGAAAATAAATATATGCACAACTCTGGAAGAAGAATTTTTGTAAAACTGTCATGTTGTCCTGTGAATGACTGTACATATATGATTTAAAATAAATTATCAAACATTTTTCCTGCAGCCTCTCTCCCTCAAAATAATTTTTTGTAAGTTGGAAAGCGTGAACATTAATTTGCTGAGTTACAATGTCGGGATTGGTTATCTTCCATGGTTTTACCTTGTTTTTTTTTATTTTATTCAACTTCAGTTTTAAGCAAATACACTCATTGCAATGTAGGATTCTTAATGTTTGTAATTTGAAAAGTCGTTGATAGATAAATATTGCCGGAGTAGTGTCAAAATGCAGCGCTACGAACAGCTTGAATATTTAGGCAAGCAATCATTTAGAGACTTCTCTAAATTCAACAGAGAACAGTTTGTGAATGATATGAAAAAAATTAATTGGGAAAATTTATTGCAACCTTCTAAAACCTTAAATTATAAAAGTAAAGATGCAATTAATATTATTAAGAACATTGTAAATAAACATGCTCCTATTAAGCAAGCTAGCCAAAGTAAACAAAAGCAATTGAACAAACCATGGATTACAGTCAATACTTAAATCAATTAAAAAAAAAAGCAAAAATTGTACCACTTACATTTCCTCAGTAGAAATCCAGAGAAAGTAAAAATGTATAAGAAATATGCAAACACACTGGTACATATTATTTACCGCTCTCAGTTTATGAGATAAAGATAATCCTAGATCTACTTGGAAAGTCATAGGAAATATAACTGATGTACATTCTATATCACATGCTGTAATTGACATGTTAGGATTTTTCCTGGGAGAGGTAATAAGCATTTAATTATTTTTTTCAAAATTAATTGAGAGTTTGTTTACAGCACAATATTCAAGAACATAAACAAGTTCATTATTAACAAGGTGACTGTTCCCCGCACCTGAATACTGCACCCCTCATCATCACTTTGGCAATCACTCATCCTGCTGTCATGGTCAAGTGCATTGTACGGCGCTTGTCGGGCCTCCGATATCAGTTTTTCATTTATATTGACACACTTTTCTTCAAAGTTTTGGGTTCCTTCTTGTTTGTTTTTTGCTCTTCTTCGTCCATTGTTTCAACGCCTGTGTCCATATTACAGGGAAGTGATGTGTCACTTGAGTAGAAACTGATGTCACAGTTATCTTATCCATTTTCATCCTTTGAATCATCTGTGTCGCTTTCGTCAGAACTACACGTAAAATATAATTTCAGACTATCCATTTCAACCTATCAACAAGTATAGTAACGATGTCGGTATGAACGAGCAAACCGTTGCGCGTGTTTCGAATTCCTGGGGTCATGAATAGTAGATGTCCATCACAGTTGCTGTCACTGGCCACTGGCGAATTAGAATTGACAATTGGACACTTGTAATCACACATCCAAAATTGTTCATTTTGTCACGTGCGCTTTTGTGCAGGTGCATGCACTTTAGCAAAGATATAATGCAAGATGAAACATTTTCCTCAATAACCAATTTAAAATGCCTCAATCCATTGGACAATGTATCTATATTTTAGAGTTCAATGAAATGGACATTGAATTTGGCTGGCGATGGGAGTGCAGGAAGCGGTTGCGCTGGGTAACTGCACTGCATTGGCGTTGAGATAAACAAAGT
The DNA here is from genome assembly GCA_027575235.2 of Palythoa mutuki. Classification (NCBI taxonomy): domain Eukaryota; kingdom Metazoa; phylum Cnidaria; class Anthozoa; order Zoantharia; family Sphenopidae; genus Palythoa; species Palythoa mutuki. The sequence goes on from JAODFW021324519.1 coordinate 12,173, forward strand.
TGGCATCTGAAATTGAATGAAAGAAAGAAATTTTAAACGCTTATAGTAGGAAAACCATTGGTTGCGAGGTGTTAAAAAACTGTGCATGAGTTATGGCCTTTACCAAGGAGCGCTGTGCTCAGTTTTGTTTTGTTTTGGAAAGATAGCTGAAATTGAAATCCATAAACGATTTTGAGGTAAGTAGACTAGTGTGTTCTTAGCACGTTCTTAAATTTTGGCGGATTTTCAGCCTGATGTTCGTCAATTCACCAGTGGTTTGTCCTTTTTCTGGTGCGAGCTCAGAAAAATGGCCAAGGCTGTGAACAGACAGCCCGACCAACACTGCAAGATGTTGGCACTGATCGTAATGAGACTCATCATACCGCCGAACTGTGGTTGGCGGGAATTTCTGACCGCAGGCTCTAAACTAGAAAGAGAAGTGTATAACCATTACTACATGTCGAGTTCTCCTGACCAGAGTGAAGTCTGCAGTGAATCCGAGTGAATTTCTAAAGTTAACACTGACAACTGTGGTTTCATTGTCACAGATGGCTGATGCTCACCCAATCAGTTCACAAGAGCCGACTGTGCAGCCATTGATCGGGAAACAGGAAGGGATACCAACGTAGCCATCTTGGGCTTTAAAAGGTAACGATAACGGGTGGGAGACAGTGCACACTCAATTCTTTTTGTAACTGAAACCACTTTATAGGAAAGCAGTACCCAGATCGGTACATTGAGATGCTGTCACGTCACGCACCTTCTTGTTTATAACCATCTGGGGTTTCAAACTCACAGAGTTCCCACTCCCACCCGACAAGGGGAGTTGACTTAGCCCAGAAAAATCTTGTTTGGCCAGAGCTGTTTCCTGCAGGAAAAAAATAAAATAAAATAAAATTTGAAATAACAACTAAAAAAGAAAACAAAAACAGAAACAAAATCAAAAACAAAAACAAGTGTATGCTGTTGAATTGATGCCGTTCAATCTATGCCAAGGGGTCACAAGGCTGAAGAGAAACCCTTTGGCTTTTATCGAGAATCAATGAAGACTGAGCAAACAGATGCTGAGAGTTTTACTTTGGCTAGGTTGAATAATATCAGGGGTGGCGAATGGTCCCTTAAAAAACGAAAGTCTCGGTTAGTTCTCGAAATCTTGTCATATTCTTTGCTATGTCTCGAAGCCTCGTATTTTTTTGTTACTTTGTCTGTCTCAGTGTCTCGGATTTTTCTCTGATTTTTCATGTCATCAAGTCTCGGTCTCAGATTATTCATTGCTTCCAAAAGTCTTAGGCTCGGATTTTAAAAAGGCCATCTCGGCATCTCGGACAGTCTAGGATTTACCATTAGTTACCCCTAATATCCCAGTTTTCAACTATTTTGCCAGGGTTTTATAGGTTTAGATAACCGATGACGATACCTAATCACGATAACCGATCACAGTAACCGATCACAGTAACCGATCACGATAACCAATGATGATAAAAGATCATAACAAATGACGATAACCAATGACAATAACACATAAAGATTAATATGAATGGTATTGAATCTTGGTGTCAAATTAATACAATTTATATATTAAAATGTACAAATTGATTAGGGGAGCAAGTCACACTGTCAGTTCGAGAACTCTCCATCTGTTTATAAACTGTAGAGCTGGGAGAGGACAGAATCATGACATTTCCGAATCTGAAAGGAAATTCCAAACTGCCATAGGTGCTCTCGTCATTTTAAGCTCAACACCCTCAAACACTGCATCGACGTGCCAGATCGACCAAATCCAAATGGTGTCAGCATCGATTCTCAAAGCACCAGTGAAAGTGATGAGGACGAACATGAAAGAAATAAGCCGAAGCGAGGTACCCCCTATATGATGCCGCTAAAAGATTTGCCCAATTCTATTCTTTAAAACTAACAACACATCTTTTGTGAGATCAAATTCATAACACTGCTCACAGTAGTTTGTAGTACGCCACTTCTTGATTGAAATGTCAATAAATCGTTCAATTTGCATCTCAAGAACGTCTCCATATCAGTGTGCACTCACGATTGATCGATCGCGCCCAACCGACATGTGGTTAATTCCATGCGAGAACCTGATATTGAAGAAGCAGAACTTTCTACTGGAAACTATCAACTTCAAAGTTTACAGAAATGAATTGGAAAAAAATCCTAAATAACCCTGTGTAATAGTTCTATGAAAACTAAAAACAGTGTTTACAAACAGATAATTGATCAAGTGGTATCTCAATGAGGGGCTCATTAATGACTCTTAAAAATTCCTTTGCTCGCTTCAGATCACAATTGGTTTTCTGCTGGAACTCTAGCAAGGCCAATTTATTTATTATTAGAGCAGTTGTTCCTAAAGGTGCTCAGGAGTCCTTGGCTGTACAATGATTCGTTTATGTTTTGTAACTTTTATCTCAGCAGCCAAAATTGTGCACCAGATGCAAGGATGTCGACCTGTTTTAGTATAAAAGAGAATTACTTTGAGCCTGTTGGTGTCACACAATTGAAATAAAGTCATCAGGGCTCTACAGCAAGTTTTTCATTTGGTTGTCCTTTGATAAGTAAATATTTTCATTTACTAGCCAGAAGAAAAAT